>CATIWF010014342.1:0-11136 GCA_949630135.1 Balakata baccata | reverse complement strand
AGGGATTCTCCACCAATTGATAGCAGAATGAGCCCTCAGAAAAATCTCAAAAAAGCCCAAATTAAATATCCATAAAGCCCGAAGGTGCAGGCCAATATGGACCATCCAGCTGCAAAGTGTTTCTATATGAAATATCATATGTCCTTTCTCTTTCAACACGCCCTTCTCTCTCTCCCCCTCTTTCTCTCTTCTCTTCCCTCCTTATCTTCAAGGACCTCAACCCTCCTCTAAACTTTTCCTTCCTAAAAATGTACGTCGCGGCTACATCTACCTTCAAGTCTCTATCAATGGCTGACTCCTGCCTTCTCTCCCTCCCTTCTGTGTTTACTTCAAAACCTCCTCATCAATGCCTTTCAGTTTCATTGAGACCTATTAAGCTTCACCTCTCACACTCTTACTCCTTATCTCTCAAACCCAGAACCCATTTCCCTTCCCTTATCCCCCCGGTAGCCCAGACTTCTGATTGGGCCCAACAAGAGGAGGACAACAATACCACGATTGCCATAGCTGAATCAGAACAAGAGGATTCTACCTGGGAAGATCAAACGAGTGAGGCAGAAGCTCAAGTTTCTGATTGGGAGCCTGAGGGCGAGGATGCTGCTGTCGAAGCAGCCGATGGTGAAGAAGGGGGTTTCGAGGAGACTGAAACAGAGGAGGGCTTTGTTGAGCCACCTGAGGACGCCAAGATTTTTGTGGGAAACTTGCCTTACGATATTGATAGTGAGAAGTTGGCTATGTTGTTTGAGGAGGCTGGAACTGTTGAAATTGCTGAGGTGAAAATCTTGCTCTTTGTTTGATTATGACTGTTTTCTATAGTTTAAGTGTTTTATGGAGTTTTTGATATCTTGGTATGTTTTGGAATTTTTGTTTTGTAGGTTATTTATAACAGGGAAACTGATACAAGTCGCGGGTTTGGGTTCGTGACTATGAGTACTGTAGAGGAGGCAGAGAAGGCTGTTGAAAAGTTTCACCGTTATGTGAGTTTCTTTCATTTCTTTCCTTTGTGTTTGTGTAACTTCAGCATTATGAGAACTGGCTATAAGAGACAAGAAATTGGAAATCAGGGAAATTTGATGCATTAATTATCAGGTGAACAAAGTTATTAGCATTGCTGAAGTCCCCTCGCTTTTAGGCCACCTCTTCAGTTCATTATAGATTAAAGAACTATAGATACATCCATGTATCATATTGGACAAATAATTTTTGAAATTTATATTGTTTTCATTTTTTCTTAAAAGATGCCCAAATGCTTGCACAATAATTTCTGATAGAAGAATGGGTCCATGAATCTAGGAAATAGTGAGAATTGTTGATCACTCTCAATTTGAAAATCCAGGATTTTTGAACTGATGTCCTTTCATTGATTCCTCCTAAATTGCATTGATTTAGCCTAAAGATTTCATTTTCAATTAGAATTTGGTTATTCACCATGTAAGAGGAAAATGTCGCTGTTTTGATGTAGTCATGCTGCTTAGCTTCACTAAGAGTATTTCTTCCTCAACTTATCAGTTCAAAGTTATGGATTGAAGATTGTCATTAATTTACACCACAATGTAGTATCTCCGGTACCGATGACTTTGCATTGTGAGTTCAAACCCCAAGTGAAGTCCTATAAACCAAAAAGAGATGTAGTCCCTATCGTGAAAATGTCTGAAACTTTGTGATTTGGCTGGGAAAAGCTAGAAAGTTGTTGATCTTGCAAAATAATCTGTTTCATTTCAATGTCTACTCTTGGAAAATGCCTAGAAGTTTCTTTCTTTTTTAATTCATTGAGACATTTTTTTTTTATTGTGGTAGTCAGAAGAAGGTTTAGTTAGAAATATCAAGAATCAATGGCTAGTATTTGCATAAGAATTATATATAAGATCCATGTGTTCTGTCTTGTGATTTCGATATCCCTACATGGAGATGTCTTTTATTCCAATTAATTGTTGTTGTTAGGCCTATCCATTGACTACACTCAGGCAATTATGACGATTGCTTTTCTGTTTCGCCTTATTAAAATGTCTCAAAACATAGGAGTATTTTCAACATTTTAGAACCTTTCTTTTAACAAATTATCTTGTCATTCCACCTTATTAAAAATGACTTGTAATATGAGAATTGTGGATGCAAAATCAGCTCTATCAATCATTTCATAACAGATGATTTCGATGTTAAATACTATATTAGAACTTGTCTCCAGTTGATTATTTTGTTTTTCCTCTGAATCGGTTATGTTTTAAATTGGTTTTTGTTTGGACAGGATTTAAATGGAAGGCTCTTGACTGTAAATAAGGCTGCTCCAAGAGGATCAAGGCCAGAGCGTCCTCCTCGTGTAAATCAACCTGCTCTTAGAATCTATGTGGGTAACCTTTCATGGGATGTAGACAATGCTCGCTTGGAGCAGGTGTTTAGTGAACACGGTAAGGTAGTGGATGCTCGGGTGGTTTATGACAGGGAAACTGGCCGTTCACGTGGTTTTGGCTTTGTAACTATGTCTACTGAGACTGAGTTGAATGATGCTATAGCTGCACTTGATGGACGGGTAAGTGAGAGTGTGGTTTTCTTATTTTAAGCATTGTACTTTGGTTGTTTTTAATTGACATGCGGAAAGGCTTCATTTAGTTATGGTTGATAACTTTCTTTAATAACAATGATTTATAGTCCAGCCATATGTGAAATTTGGAAGAGGACATGATTGAAAATTCTGTTACTGACTATGTATTCTGCTGGAAGAAACTGTTATGTCGTACACTGCCCCTATTCTCAGTCTCCAGTTGATTCTCCACTAATAGTTGTGTGTTTATTTTTGCAGACTCTGGATGGGAGAGCAATCAGAGTCAATGTTGCTGAGGAAAGACCAAGGCGCAACTCCTTTTAACGTGATATCTTTTAGATACAAGTTTCGTTGGTAGTCTTGCTTTTTTTTTTTTCTTTTTTTTTTTTTTGAGTCTTATAGTATCAATTTTTTCAGTAGCTAGTTGTATGGAAGATTGTTTGTAGGAGATATGTCCAGAAATTGCTTCACATGCTCCTGAAATTTGTTGCTCAAGTTGATAAAATCACTATAAATTATGAGATAAGAGTTTTCTTACTCGAATACAATTTATGGCGTTGAAAAAAAAAATAAGAAAGGGCTGAGATTACCACTTGCTGAAACTCTGTAAGCTAAGTCGACATTTAAGAGGACTTGAGTGCTTCATTTTAGAAATTTTGTTGATACATGTGAAGAGACTGATGGATACTTAGGAGCTGCAACTATTCTGCATTATCTTTTATGCAATTTTGATGGAAGTGTTTGCTATTACTTTGCATTGTGGTAGCTAAAAGGAATCTTCGTTGCATCATTCTGCGGATGCTTGTAAGTATAGATTAGCATGTAAATGTGTTGGGGTGAATTGCACGAACGATATTTCAATTATGTAAATTGTAAGAATTCAATACCTCAAAAATTATTTGTAATATAAAAATATTCCAATTATGTAAATCGTAACAAATTAATACTTTAAATATTATTTCTAATACAAAAGTATTTTAACTTCTATTTTGTAACTAAATAATATTTATGTTTTCAGTTATTAGAACTCAGATGATATTGTATTTGGAAAGAATACTTTTAGGAAATTTTTTTTGTATTTTTAAGTTTTGAAAACTGTTTTTGGATAAAAACAGATAAATAAATATTTTTTTAGAAATATATTTAAAAAAAATAGTTCATAAAACATTAAAAAAAATTAGTTAATTAAAATAAAAAAAATTCAAAACATGCTTTTGGGATACTCAACAACAATTTCAAACACTTTCTTTAATCTTCCTAACAGAAATATAATATGAAATATAAATAAATTTTAATAAAAACAAAATAAGCTTTAATATTCTTATAACTAATTTTATTTTCATTAAAATTTATTTAATGTAAATATTTTATGTCACACTTATGTTAGAGAAACTAACAGTTAAAGACAAAAGTAATATTTAGTTACAAAATAAAAATTAAAGTACTTTTGTGTTACAAATAATTTTTGAAATACTAAATTGTTTTGATTTACATAATTGAAGTACTTTTATATTACAAATAATTTTTGAATTACTAAACTATTACGAGTTATATAATTTGAATACTATTAGAATGAATACGGAAGTTCTATTTAGTTACAAAATAAAAGTTAAGGTACTTTTATGTTACAAATAATTTTTGAAGTACTAAATTATTACGACTTATATAACTGAAATACTTTTATATTATAAATAATCTTTAAATTACTAAATTATTAATAGTTATATAATTTAAATACTATCATTATAATTCATCCCAATGTGATACTATGCACTAGTGCAACCCAAGTGGGGAAAAAAGGTCAATTTTATTTTTGTAAGAAAACTGTTGTTGTCGATCATATGTTAGAGAAAGGGTAGAACGTTAATTTGCTTTATGCATTCATTGCTAATCGATACAGATGTCAGTTCACCGTTTATATAAAACCTCTGTTTAAGGAGCATTATTTTAGTTTACCATAAGCGAACATATATTTTTTTCAAGGAAATAAATATAAAATTAAAAGTTTTTTTTTTTTCTAAAAACAAAATAAGGGCTTTATGCGATTACAAATTTTGGAGAAAAAAAAAATTTGAATATATATGAATTCATTGTCATGATCAAGCAATATTGAAGTAAAGAAAGATTGCACATTACGTACCTTGACATAACTAAAGATTATGACAAGAACATTTATTATGTACAAGTCCAAAGCAAAGACCTTCAGAAATCAGAAATGGTACTGACATTATTACAATAGTAAGATTATCTATATACACTCTGTCCAAGAACTTCAAAGTATCTTTCAGCACAAATTACTATTTTCCTTATCCACCAGAAGTATGGAAGAGAACACCTAACTCACCAGCATAACCTACTATTTCATCATCCACCATAGACATCTAGATGAGAACACTGAACTCAATAACCCCGTAGCTGGGCATCCCGACTTGTCAAAGGAACATAACGAACAGATGTTTCACTCCGGACTCTCACAGAACCATCCTCATTCTTGTCAATAACTTGCAAATCTTGGAATATGTTACCAACCGGAATCACCATTCTGCCACCAGGCTTCAACTGATCTATCAGTGCTTGTGGGATTTCAGGTGCTGCTGCTCCAACATGTATGGCATCATAAGGTCCAAACTCTGGCCAACCTTGTCGTCCATCTAACACCATTGAAAATGTTGCTTAACAGATTAAAGTTGATTTCTTGACAATTCATCACAATGCTATTGAAATTTTCCAACGAGTAAGAGGAATCAAATAAATCAAACACCACACAGGATGGATGATTATGAATGGACAACAGAGGAAACTTTGGTTGCACACCTCAAGTTATGTTACTATTAATTTGGCATGTATATATGCATGTATATTAATGTGAAGACTGATGCTAAAGCACCTATAAGGTGGGAAGTGGGGAAGCTGCGTGAATGCATATGCCTCAAGCTACCTTACTGTTTGGCCATTTAAGTAGCATCTTTCCTGGATTTGCATAGAAACATACTTTTTGTCTTTTAGAAAAAAGAATCATTTGCATTTCCTTAAGTGTCAAAAGCTTACCACCAACATGCACCGAAAGGGAACCTTCTTTCAGCAATGAAGCTGCGGCACTTTTCTCAATATTCTTGATTGAAGAAGTAACCAGCTCTGGAATATGTTCCACACCAACTGCACGACCTTGTGGTCCAACCATTATGGCAAAGCATGCTGTCAAGTACCCAGTCCCTATGAAAATGTAAACAGAAAAAATTGAGTTCTTGTTGGCCACAGAAAATATTGCCAATAACAAAGAATTACAGGATATTAATGCTGCTATTATCCTTGGATGACTAAAAAAATAACAATAGCAACACAAGATTTTCAATCATCACCAATAATGTGGACACTATCCTGTTATTCTCAAGGTTGAGTAGCGAAACACAAGTATCCTGTTAGAACTATTAACTTCTTATATGAAATGATTAATAATGAAAGAAATTAAAGAATGACAAGGAAAATTACCTGACCCAACATCTAAAGCATGCATGCCAAGTTTTAGATGCTCCTCCAACAACTGAAGGCAGGTTGCATGCATGTGAGGTGCAGATATTGTGGCATTGTAACCTATTGCCAGTGGGCTATCAACATAAGCTGGAGTCCCATCAGGTACAAATAGAGCTCTATCAATAGTTTCCATTACTTCAGCCACCTTTTTGGAGCTGATCACTCCATATTGCCGCAAATGCTCTATCATTGCTTTATTCTTACTGATGCCACTTCCAGCCCAGAATCTCTGTAAAATGCCAAAAGAACAAATTAAATGTAGACTTGGCACAAAAAGAGTGTACAACGAAGGTCAATCTAGGTCTAACATAATGGAAAAACACAATGTCATGCAATCAAACTTAACCCCAAAAAAAATTATAAGAAAAGAAGTAGTAGCCACAAAAGAAGCACTACAATCCTAAAACAATAATAACTAGTTATGTAGTACTGCCCCAAAATGCACAGCCCTAATCACTACAGTTTACAGGAAAAATTACAAAATTGCATTGATGTCTATCTGATACATCGAGCTAAAATCTTCAAGGCAAGAGCATTATCATGTTTAACCTCCGTAATATAGGCATTTATGGGTTGATTTTGAAGGTCCAAGGTCCTCAGGACTGGGCAAATTTGGGAATCATTTGCGAAGCAACCCGCCGCGCTAACAATGGCCAGTAAAATACAGTATGCACAACCAACTTGACATAAATTTCCCTGAGAAAATACACATAAAATATTCCAAATTGGACCAACTCTGCTGTGAGTTGATATCAATGGAACTACATTTCACACCACAACATGATAAATTTGACCAAAATTCTTGATGATCTCAGTTCTCCTCGAATAACACGCAAAGCAAACAGATTCTACAATGTATAACTCTAACCTAAACCATAACATATTTGACTTGCAAACCTAACCCCAACTCCATTTCCATTAAAAGACTTAGAACATCGTATGCCATATCATCATCATAATTCAAAAGACAGATAAAGTAGCAAAAAGTAAGGAACTAAGACTCGAGAGTCGTCGATTTCCCAAACAAATAAACACTCGCAGATATCAATTCAATAAAAATAGGAAGATAGCCATATATTAAATTCCGACTAATACGTAAGCAATCGACAGATAGATGATCAAAATCAAGCAGTGAAAACACACACACACACAGGGTTACCTCCATCCTGAAGAAGAGACAATTACCCGTAAGGAGAGAGCGGAGTTTATAAGGGAAATGGAAAGAAGAGAGAGTGGAAAAGGGAGAAGAGAATTTTGTAGTGGTGCGAAGAAGAAGAAGAAGAGGTGGATGAGATGGGAGAGAGCAGGCGGTGGCTACAAGGCGCTCAAGGGGGAGAACACAGTTGCGGCAATTGTAAGCTATCACTGGAGAAACTGGCATAATAATATGCATAGGCATTGGCGTATTTTCTTCTATAAGCTTCGTTTTCTCGTTTATCATATTCCTCCTCGCACTTTACTTTCCTTCTCTTTCACACACCTGTCAGCCCAATCCTTTCCCATACCGACACCATCTGTCTTGGCCTTCTCTCTGGACCGTTCTATGCCTTTTGCTTTTTCTCGTTTGTTTCTCTTTCCAGCCCAAGGCCCAATTAATCAAAATAAATTTTTGAGAAAAATTCACTGGTTGCCATATTTAATTTTGTTTTTTTTCATAATTACAGCGTATTTTGTATTTTCTTAATTTTACCGAAAATTTTTTTATTTCTACCCAGTGCAAACAACCCTCCAATCCGAAGAAATGACAGCGATGATGTCTTCTTCTTCCTTGTCATTGTCAACTTCGGCCTCAACATCTCTAGCATTCTAAAGCTTTTTGTCTTTCTTATATCGAAATCTCTCTATAGATTTGGTTTCTTCCTTTTGTGGATCCAGTTTTCAAGGATTGATATCTTTTTGCTTGGCCTTTGAGCCTTGTTGTCATTACTACAGCTTCAATGAACTACAAATCTTAATCGCAAGCACTGAGAATGCAATCGCCCCTCTCATTCTGGTAATTATACTTCGATTTCGATTCTTGTTTTTTCTTTTCATTTTTTAGCTGGATTTTATTTTAATTGTTACTCTAGTTTGTTTGTTTCTATGCTCTTGTTGCCAGGCATACACCAGCAAACACCATGGAAATACCAGCAACCAAAGGAAGTGTCTGTAATTTTGAACAGAGGAGATTGGTGTTACTTGAGGGGAAAAATGAGATAGAGAGATTAAAAGAAGGAGAATATATATAAACTAGTAAGATGTTTGTTTTGATTTTGATTGAATTTTGAAAGTTTGAGGTTGTGGTGTATTTATGCAGATGAAATAAATTTTTTTTTTTAACAGATTTTTTTTGGGATGAAAATCACTATGCCCGAAATATTTTCATAGAATTTCGAAAGGCATACCGAAAGTATTCCCAGGAAATTTTTCCAACGAAATTCTCAAGCAATTCCCAAGGTATATCCTGTAACGCCCACTAATTAAGATTTAGTTATAATGAGCATGTGAGTGATATATATATATATATATATATATATATAATTTTTGATTAGGAATAAAATTAATAAATGATTAACTTAGAAATTAAAATAAATTTAATTGTTAATATAGTTAATTTGATTAAATAAGACTGCATGATTTTAGTAAAGACTGGTGAGACTCACTATATGCAAAATGTAGAAATAATAATAGTAGCTAAATAAAATAATAATAAAATAGAAAAACAATATAAAATCAATAATAAAATCAATAAATCAATAAAAAAAAGAAAAAAAAAAAAGCAAAAATTTGGAACTGAGTCGGCTACTGCAGTGGCTGGCCAAATAGGTTATAAACAAGGTTAAAGTTCTATATTTTTTCTTCCATTCTTTTTTCCACTTTTCTTTTCTCCCACCCATCAAACCAAATTCTGCATCTCTCTCTCAAGATTTGAAGCAAAAATTATTTCAAAACAATTAATTTTTGGTAAGTTATTCTTCTCTCCATTATTAGTGTGCTGTTGGACCTACTAGAGTTATGTTATGACAGTGTTTTGTGTTCCGATTTTGATAGTAATAATGACTGATTTTGAAGAAATTTTACATAAAAGTTGTAGATTTATATCTTAGATTTATGTATATATAAATAATTTTACATGATTTCGTTGGTAGAAAGAGATATTTGAAATTTGTTTAAACTGGTTTCAGGAGAGGTATCAATGGAATGCCCTACTGTATGGATTTGTTTTGATCATCTTAGAGGCAGCATTAAAAGAAGTTTAAAACATAAAAATTGTAGCTCTATGTGTTCTCTAGTTTTTCACCAAATTTCGTATAAATCCATGTTGTGTAAGTTGAGTTATAGTAAAATAAATTTGGGTTATTCTTTCAGTGAGCTGTTTCCTTATACTTTTGCAGCCTTAGCAATTTCATACCCGATTTTGGACTTTTTAAAAACCAAACTGGACAAATATTTAAACATGAAAGTGTTAGGGAAATGTCTTAAGTATATTTTGGTAGAAGTTTCACCTTAAATGGTTGTATATTTTGTGAATTATGACTATGAGAATAGGTACTGGTCTATGATTGTTCTATGTTGAACCAGTTACATTGTCACTATCAATTGATGACCTTAGACACCAAATTGATAAATTTATAAATACGAAAATTGTTTCAAATTATCTTATCCAAGTACTTATAAAATTTCATAATATTATAATCCACACGTTAAAAAATACGAATTTTTAAATTTTATGTTTTAAACTGCCTAAGGGCAAGAGACAAGACAAATTTTGGACTTGCACCAAAAATAGGGTAAAGCTTCAAAAATTATGAAATTTTGATATGTCATAGTATTATTTGTTAATTTTAATTAGAAATAAAAATCACCTAAATTGGATAAATGTAGAAAAAGTTCTAGGATCAACAATATTTCAATGTCATACTGCTACTTAGAATAAACTCTAGTTATTTATTTAACATAAATTAAGAATAAGTATTCAAATAATGTATTAATTAATTATATACTCAAATTAGGCTCTAAGCAAGAAGAACAACAACAAAGGCGAATGAGTTTCAAATTATAGATTTTGAGTTTTGAAAAGAATTGAAAGAAACTATCGAGGTGCGTATATATATATATACATTTTTGTTTATAAAAATATTTTACTTTCATTTAAATTCCGTTTAGTGCTAGAGAAACATAATTAATGAACCACGGAAAAAAAATGAAAGAGATAGATTGGCAAAAAAAATGAAATTTATTATATATAAGGTTTATATTTTCTCACTTATAAGGTTAAGTTTCAAACGTTTAAATTTTTTTTCTTTCTTATATAATTTTTAATTATCTCAATTATGTAAATTAATTATATTTTATAGTATTATTAGTATCCAAATTTCTTAAATTGAAATTACATATTATTTGATATTTGAGTGATTTCATGTATTTATAGTATTATTATTCAATAGCAAGTAAAATGTGAATATTTGATTACTTACTAATTAATATTTAACTTTTAATTTGGTTTATTTTTTCAAATTTAATTCAATATTGTATATTATATCTTATTAAAATTTATCTTTTGACCATGAAATTTATAAGATATTTTCTTTTTGGTACACTTTGTATAGATTATATATTAAATTCATGAAATCTCTACCAATTGAGTTAATTCCAATTATTTTTTAATATTTGGAAGCTTTATATTGCTTACTAATATAATTCATTATATAGTAACTTATATATTTTCTTGGTTGTCTTTATATAATTTTTAGAGAAAAGTTGAAAAAATCTAGATATAGTTTTACACTTTAACAATTTCAAGTATGCGATTTTTTGGGGCAAAATAGGATATTGTAGTTTGTATTATTAATAAATTTAAACTTTTTGACTATAATAATATTTAAAAAGACTGAGTTTATGATGATGTGTAACAAAATATGTATTAGCTCAATATATTTAAAAAATGTAAAAGTATTACATATCACACCGCCTCAATATTTTCTAATATTATTATAATAAAAAATTTAAATTTACTAACAGCATAAATTATAAGACTCTTTTTAGCTTTAAAAAAAATTCATACTTAAATTTGTAATAATAACGTG
>CATIWF010014333.1:0-74273 GCA_949630135.1 Balakata baccata | reverse complement strand
TAATTAAATAAAAGTAATACACCAATAAAAAAATATAATATGTATAAAAAATGATAATACATTAATTACAATTAAAATAAAAAGTAAAGTTTGACTCTCTAAGTGTAAAGAATCAAACTTACTTTTTATTCTAATTTTTTTAAAAAAAAAAGGTCTATGGGAGAATCTTTTGATAAAATGACTATCTAAAATAAAAAAACATAGCTTTAAAATGCTCTAAAATGCTCTTTATTTTATTAAAGATGTTCTTTAAAATGAAAAATACTATTAGAGATGTTCTTACAAGAAACAATCATTGTGGACAACCACTATTCAATGCATAACATTAATACAATACTAATAAAAATTGCACTAATAATAGTGAAAATTTATCATTTTTGTAACGAATGTAAAGAAATAGCTACTTCTATTCTTTTAGTTAAGGAAATTTTACAAAAAGAAAGAAAGAAAAGAAATGGTAAAATATTTATAAAAATACTGATGGTTAAAGTCTTTTTAATAGTGCTGAAAATTGAAACTCACCTCAACAATGTCCAAACGGAATATCTCTTATATATATTAAGCATACATTAGTTCAATTTTTACCAGAAAAGAACAAAAGAGAAAGAAGAAGGTGAAGGTGAAGGTGAAGGTGAAGGTGAAGAAAAAGAAAAAGAAAAAAAAAATCGAATTGTTAAAGATGAAGAAGAAGAATTGAATTCAAATTCAAAGTATCAAAATTTTTCAAACTACAAGCACTCAATCCATTATTAGGTATTGAGTATATCTTTCGGAATACGTTGGATATATTATGGTAAATACTTTCGGAATATCTTGGAAATTCTTTATATATACCTTTGAGAATATTTGTATTCATTTTTAACCAAATACAAAATAAAAAAGAATACTTTCGTAAAATATTGGTTGAATTCACCAAAAAGAAAAAGAAAAATTGAATTGAATTGAATCTAAATTAAAAGATCACAAATTCTTAAACTAACAGCATTTTGCACACATTGAGCATCAGATTCAATTTATTATTGAGTATTGAGTATACTTTTCGGAATACTTTGGGTACACCATGGTAATATCTTGGAAATACTTTAATTCAATTTTCACTAAAAAGAACAAAAAAAAAAGAATTGAATAATTAATAAATCGTTAAGGTGCTATTTGACATATTTAAAACAACAGACTTCACACAACCACAACAACAGTATTTGGCAAATTCGAAAATTATACATCGAAAATATAGTAATAGTGGCAAGGGATTTTGACGAAGAATCATTGAATTCAGTTCATCCTTTCAAGTTCATTCAGTTTATTGCAAAAATCTTAACCCTCTTGCCAGATTCGAAATATCATCATTGCCGGAGATTCGGTAATCGCTTCGGAATCTAGCAGGCCCATCTCCAAAGTATTTCAACATATAAGTCTTCGGATTTATGAATTATGCGGTAAAGCCATCAAGAAAAAGAGAAGGAAAATAAAAAGATAAAACTGAAAAAGTGGATACAGATCAAAAATAAATTTGGTGAAAAAAAAAAACTATCGATAATTTGAAAAGGAAACTTAAAACATGGTGAAGGCCAAAATTCCTCTTTAATTAAAAGGTTTCATGTTGAGAAAAGTAAATTTAAAACTGCCAAAGCTTGAGATTTGGATGGCCTACTTGCCCTGCTATGGTCCTTATAGATTGTGGGTTATTCTTTGAAGGTTGTAGCTGTGCTTTTTAATTCTTGAGAAAATTACTCTACATAATAGTTTTTAAAATTTTATTACCTAAATAACAGCTACTTTCATTAAACCCAAAATAAGCCAACTAGACAAACTTAATTACATATTTAGATTTTCTTATTTTATGGAAAGAAATCTACACTCTCCTTCTACTATCCCTTTTTCCTTTTCAAAATCCACAAAATTAGAAAATCTCTAATTCATTCTCTTCCATTAAACCATTTATATTTTTCTTTTTGTTTTCCACTAAACCATTGATTTAAGTGAGGAGGAGGAGCAACAGCGACAATGAGTAATAATGGAATCAATAACAATTTGATAAATCGATTGACTGGAACAGTGACAAAATGTTAGTGTCTGTGGCTTATTAATTCATGGTTGTAAGAATTGAGTATGAAATTTAATTGAGGATTCTTCAACTTAAATGGGCAATTAGAGATATCGCCGATCACATTGATTCTTCATTCACTAGCATAGAGATTCAGTATCATCTTGTTACGATTCCGATGAACATTTTCATCCTCATCCAGGTATATTCGCATAATTGGTTTTTCTTTATGGATTTCTGTTGAAATTTATTTATATTTGCTCAGCTCATTTATTGTCACTGGTTTTATAACTCTTTAAAAAAAATTGATTAGCTTACAAATATAGAAACAAGTTTGAAATTTGATGTAATCAATAGATAGAGCCTTAACTTTAAGGTCAAGGGTATGGCACAGGAATCACAGTGAATGGTTTCAGTTACAAAATGCCAAACATACTGACTTTATTATCTACATATAATTAACATATAACCTCCATATAATAATACTAATAAAAATAAAATAATAATAATTGCTGCACAGATAATTATCATATAATTCACATATACTTTGTAATTGTTTTTATTTTTGTTTTTAAATTTGAATCTAATTGAAAAATATAACATTTGTCATATTTTATTAGTTCTGATTTTTGAAACTGTAAAACATTATGCATATAATATACATATAACCTTCATATAAGTAAAATATAAAAATTAAGATAATATGTTTAATAAATTCGTTGTTATTTTAAAAATATAATTTCAGAATTTGTATAATATGTTTTCAACAAAAAACTAGATAATAATCCCTATGTGTACCTTATATATAAGGTTTTTGCAGTTATTGTTTTACATAAATACTATGACATGTTTTTTCATTTTTATTCCCATCAATAATTAAATAACATATACAAAACACATCGAATGCAAAATGAAAATTTGAAATATATGAATATGAAATAAATGTACATTAAAATAGATAAATTAGAAGATTAGATATAACTTTATATTTCTAAATATCTATCTGCATATGCCGTATATATACCATACATATACCGTAATATTTATTTTATATTCTATTCAAATAATTTTAAATATATAATATTTTATAGAATTAATTATATAACATTTAAATAATTTTAAATGTATATTATTTTAAATAATTTAACATATAATATCAATATATATATATATATATATAAAAGAAGTTGGCCACTAATTATGGAAGTTTGGCCACTTAATAAATCTTGAATCGCTGTGCATCTGTTTATGTAGGAAAAGCACCGAAAATTTTGCCACTAATTATGGTAATTGCTTGATCTTTGTATTGACTTAGGAAGTTATTTTAATGTGTTTCTTATGTCTTTTTCCCTTAATTCTACTGTCCATCCAAGGCCCACACCTTTATTTTTTTTATTAATTTCCTTTAAAAGAAAAAATTCAGTAATTAATAGGGTTAATCTTTTTTTTTTTAAGAAAAAATAGAAATATTTACTTTTAAAAAATTCAAATAAATCATTGAAATAAAAAACATATATAATCGATTAAAATGTGGCTTGATTGGTATTTTCACTTTAAGAATTATGGGAAGTCTCGAGTTCAATTCTCCGTAGGACTATCTACTAATATTGGTAGGAATTTAAACAACCACTTTAATTAATAACGTTACACAATTCTTGGATAATTAACACCCAAATCTACCTTGTAAGCAAGGGATTTTAGGGAGAGAATTTCACATTTTAAAGTGGCATTTTTGAAATTCCAATTTCCTCATATTATTTCCAATTTCGCTTCTTCTTCACTACCAACTATGTTCACTACTTAAATGATCTCCAATTATCACGAAATTAGAATTACAATTAGTTTTCCACCTCCTCATCATTCCGGTGACATTAGTTTTTCAAAATTCTACCAGATTTGCAAGATCAGCAATGAGAAAATCACACGTAAGGACTGTCATATTTGATTCTCCTATTTTCCGGCTTTATTACTCAAATCTAACACTGGAAATGGACTCAGAGAATCGAAAAACTTTGGACATGATAGTTTCAGCTCTAAGAACCACTGTTTGAGAACTGATCGGGAAATGAAATCACACATCAGGGTTACCCTCTCTGGTTCTCCTATTTCCCGACTTTTTTTCTCAAATCTAACACCAAAAATAGAATCAAAATGTTGAAAAGTCTTAGACTAGATAGTTTGAACTCCGAAAACCACCGTTTGAGGGCTGATCAGGAAAAAATCACACATCATGGCTGTTTTCTCCGTTTCTCCTATTTTCTTACTTTCTCAAATTTAACACTAGAATGGACTTAGATGGTTGAAAAATCTTGGACTGGACAATTTGAGCTCTAGGAACCACCATTTAAGGGCTGATCAGGAATAATTCATTCGCTCACTATATATATAATCTATATATAGCTAAGATATAATGTTTTCTGCAAAGATAAGTCCAAACTATATCATCCGTTATGGTTATGTGTATGCTATATGTATATTATATGTACAGATAGATATAGCCCATAGATAGACAACATATAACATATATATAACACTTCTGTCTTATTATTATTGTTATTATTAAAAGAAGTGTCAATGTGAATTATATGATACTTATATAAAATTAATATATGCTATATAAAGTTATTTTTACTCTAATTGTTTCAAACCAGGTTGATACTGCACAAGCCATAAGCCTATTCCAATATATATATCAAGTTCCCAACCCATGTTGAGCTGCGCATGTACTATTTTCCAATTATCGATTTATTTTATTTTTGCACCTGACAATAGAGTTTATAGACAAAGTTTCTGCTGAAATGGCAATTCAGCAGCGTCATGACTCGACATGTTTATTAATTATAACAATACTTATTTAGATCATGTTTAGCATGGACCACTCGGATACTCTGCCATTGGATTAATTCATGAAGACTCTGTCTAAGCCATAGAAATTTATTTATAAAACTCAATTCTGCATTCATCTGTCCTGTTGGCAGGGTTATAGTTCAGTCAATATTCCAGTTTTGGTATAGGCAGTGAACCTTGGCAACAACAACCATATAATCATTAGACCTGGAATGAAAATGGGCAAAGCATGGTAGGTAGATTCTTAATGCTATATAAGACTGCAATACTCAAATTTCAACAGATTCTGAAAATTCATACCATTGTCCTTATGGTGACTGACTTGTTTGCAGCAACTATATGAAGTTTGGCAGCATCTTCTTCATTCTGCAATTTAACAAAAAGGAACCTCATAGAACATAGATAGAATGGTGGTAGCTAATGGAAGTTTTCCAGAGGTTGTGTGCGAACCTGAGATTCATAGTATAGCCCAGCAAGCATACAAAGAAACATAGAAGTAATCACGTGCCTGGCCATTTGAGAATTCAGTAACAAGCTAGACAGAAAAGTTTACTGTTTCAGCAAGATGCAACTTTCAGCTGGATAAATGCAAGCAGACGAAGATGTAGAAAATACAGGTAGTCTTCCAGGTACTACACTTTTTAGCCCGAGCTCGGTTGATGAACAGAGCCTGGCCTTAGATGTACAATCAAATATTAAATATCTAGCTATAGATTAATTTTTTATCAAATACCTCAAGGATTCGCCTCCTTGCTTCATCAAATCCACATAATCGAGCTTCACAAAGAAAGCACCATATTGACTTCTCTGTATCATCTGGACTATTTATAACATATTGACGAAACTGTTCTGCTCCCTCGTCAAATCTATTAACAGAGCAATATCCACTTTAAATTCTCCAAAATTATGACAAAAATGATCCATGTAATAGACAATTTGTTTCCCTTTTGGTTGCCAGGAAAATTTTCAAGAATACAAGGATGCATTTTTTAGCTGAATCGTGCTCTCCCAGGGGTTCTCAAAGCGATGCCACTAACTCCATTGCTGGAGCTCCGGAGAAGATCTGAAGCAGCAGTTGAAGTGAATGCAACTGGAGAATGCGGTAGAAAAGCCATTCTCCCAAACTGAAACTTACAAACTCAACCATGAACTAAGCCAATCGAAGACCACCACAGGACGCCTCCCCCTCGTCCTCTTCGTCGTCATCGGTGGCTGCAGTTGAGGAGGACGAGAAGCCGAAGGAGGTCTGCTCATTCCGGTCCCACTGAGCAGATGCGGCATCGTCACCTGTGGCCGCGTCTTTGTCACTGGTCCCACTGAGCCAATGCCGGTGGCTTTCTCTCATGGCAAGGGTCTGGTCTTTTCGTTGGGATTCCTCTGAGAGATAAGAGAAAAAAACAAACGATATAAGAGGAAAAACAAAAATTTAAAGAACGGATGGCGTAAAAGAAAACTCACCCAATCAACAAATCGTTCGATTCTCAAATAAAAAAAGAATAGAGGAAATGATATTTTTATACAATATCTTAATTGAATTATATATTATGATCAATAAATCCAATTTAATTCTATATCAATATATATGAAAATCCGAACAATAGGAAGCCTATTATACAATTTTTCTTAAAAGAAAATATCAAAAAGTGTCTAAAATATTATATTACATGTTAAACAATAAAAAACTACTGTCTAATTTAACGTTAATAAGTTGATATAAAATTCTTTGAGTTTAACTAAAAATTTTGAATTCAAATTTTGGATATACAACTGTTTCAATACTCTTAAGGAATTGTTTTATTGTCTTTCGCTAAAATTAATCAAACTAATGTTGGAAACCAAATTAAAAAAAAGAAAGTATGAAAATTTTTTACACAAAAGTTGATTTTGCATATCACTGCACACTAAAAAAAGTTGATTGGCTTCATTAGTAGAGGAATATGATGGGTTGAAGGGAGGTGCTATGAAAAAGAGGAAGAGAATGAGAATATATGTAGAATTGATGATAGAGAAATTACCTTTTTTTCAACTTCTAATTAGCTCTGATCACAATTTTGTTTCAAATCAAGACTGAACTTAGATTAAACCCACAATTCATGATTTCAAAACAGGGCCAAACTCTTCATGTTATTGTTTTGCTTGGATTCTTCATATAGCAAACCAAACCGAAACCAAGTCAGCAGCAAAGGCGGTCAACTATTCTCTCAAATCTCTAGTTTTGGAATAGTTCTCTATCAATTCATTCATATTTTCTTATAAATTGTAAGAGTGTAATTGAATCGAATTTATACAGTGCCAACCTCGAGCTCGACTCCATCAAAAAATTTGAAACTCGAACTCGATTAATTTTTTTTTTAAATGACTGGAAAAATATTCAAACTATTTGAACTCGACTTGATAAAGGTTGAACCAACTAAAAAATTTAACAAATAGTGTACTGGGTTTGACTAAACTTGAAATTGACTCGAGTTAACTCAACTCAATTAAACTCGAATATTTTTAAATACTAAGGATGCAAAAAATAATTTAATAAATAATAAAAATATCAGCTATTCGATTAAGAAGTTGTTATATTATGCACCTGAGTGCACAATGGTAGGTGCTTCAAAGGCTATTCACTCGTGTGAAAGTTAAAAATCGCTAACTTTCCTATAGATTCATTATTTAATAATTATAAATTCGTTATTTTATAACTATAAATCCATTATTTATTTTCATAAATCAATTTCATCTTTTCTTGTATATTTGATTATTTACTTACCAAGCTCAGATTCATTATTTAATATTGTAGATACATTATTTTATAATTGTATATTCATTATTTGTTTTATAAATTTCTTTCATCTTTTCATGTGTGTTTAATTATTTGTTTACTAGATTTCGATTTAGTATTTAATAACTGTAGATATATTATTTTATAATTGTAAATTCATTAATTGTTTTCATGAGTTTCTTTCATCTTTTCATCTATATTTGATTATTTATTTTACAAGTTTATATTCATTTTTAATGATTGTAGATACATTACTTTATAATTGTAAATACACTATATTATAATTGTATATATATTTCTTTCATCTTTTGATCTATATTTGATTATTACCTGAATTCTTATAAATCAAACTTTCACAAATTGCATTCTCAAATGAAATATGTTCATCCATTTGCGATCGAATAAAAAATTATAGAAAAACATATTGAACAACAGAAACAAAATAAGTAAGAAAATCTTAACAAAAAATGGAAAGATAAGTTGATCAAGAACAATAAACAAAATAAATAGAAAAAACTATCAAAATAAAGAGTTGGAAAAAACAACTGTTAAATTAAAAAAACTACCGTTATTAAAATGATGTATTAAAAAATCTAGCAAGTGTGAGCTTACTTGGAGCACTATGCACTCAGGTGCATACTATAATTTACCCAATTAAGTTTGCGAGCCTTACAAATATAATATAATGATACTCAAACTCGTCTTGACAAACTACTCAAACTCGAACTCAAGCTCAATACGATTGACTTCAAATCAAATTTAAATATTTTATTAATCAAGGTTAGAAGTAATTTGACTTATTTACATTCCTATTGGATTGTAAAAAATGCTCGCTGATGATGGAGAAATGGATCAGAATTTGAGCTAGAGCAACCGCTTCTTCAACTCCCTAGCAATTAGCTATTAAGTTTCAAATCAATACTAAACTAAATCGACCAAAACTAAAACCAAATTGTAATCCACGGTTCATGATACTAAATCGAGGTAAAAAATCTTCAATCTAATGTTCTGATTTGATTCTTTATATAGCAAACCAAAACTGAAACCAAGCTAACAGTTTAGGTTTTAAACCATAAAGAACACTTGTGTCTTATGTATGTTTTTTTTTAAAAAAACTATACAAGTGGTTATAATCTCGGTACACATTATAAAGGTATTAAATTCTCACTAACATTGATGGGTGGTGGTAAAAAAATTTGAATTCGAAACTTCTTACAATTCTTATACGTAAAAATATCAATCAAATTATTATTAATTGTCATCTTATGAATGTCTTAATCTTACTTTAATTAATTGACTGTGATATCTCTTCTTTTAAGTGCCAGTCTAATTC
Source organism: Balakata baccata (assembly GCA_949630135.1). NCBI lineage: Eukaryota > Viridiplantae > Streptophyta > Magnoliopsida > Malpighiales > Euphorbiaceae > Balakata > Balakata baccata. The sequence goes on along the minus strand of CATIWF010014333.1, from coordinate 65,279 downwards.
TCAATTTTTGTGTTAATATTTTTCTCCTACTCTATTCCGATCTCAAATTTATTTTTCCATACTCAAAATTCTTTTCTCCAATTATTAAAATTACTTTTTTACACTCAAATTCCATACTCCAATTCTTCAATTTATTTTTTTTTCATACACTAATTCTTGAATTTAGTACTTTTTTTTAATATTTCAATTTTTAAACCTAATTAATTTATTTCGATTTTCAATATTTTATTTATTTTTTTTTTTTGAAGAAAGAAGGAAATAACATTAAACTTAAAAATCAATTACATCTTTGTAGGTAAGAGATCTTACAAAATGAGGGATCCCTTCCCAAAGCATAGAGAGAAAGCAGCCTTAGCAAGGCATTAATTACTTCATTTGCCTGTCTCTTGGTAAAGACAACATAAACATTATTGCAAGACTCATGGATGACTCTGGATTAGAGATCCAAAATCAGACCAATCATCACTTCTGTTATTGAATATGTGAACTATGCACTTGACATCCATTTCCACAATGACATTTTGGAGAGCATGAGTTTTGATCCAGCTAAGGGCTTCCTTCAAGCAGAAAGCCTCGGATAATAAAGAACTCCATCTTCCAGCAAATCTATAAGTTTTGCAAATCAAACCTTATCCAAATTCGTCCCTGAGAATCACACCCAAATCAACTTTACCAGACCGCCCATTGATAGCAACATCAATGTCCAATTTTAACCAGCTATAGGGAGGTTTTTGCCAATAAATTGGTAGGAGAGGTTGGTTCTGGATGAAGCTCATTCTAGTCTTGGTATTTGTTTGCTGGAAAGATTCCAAGAAATTCAAACATGCTCGCATACATCTCCTAAGTGAATCATGATTTTTATTCCAAACCATTTTGTACCTCTAGTTCCAAATTTCCTAGAGAATCATGCAGCACTTTTCACTGAAGTTTGGCTCATCAACCGACAACATTGTTAGAAAGCTATGAGAGAATTGTTAATTCAATATACAAATAAAAATACAAGAGGAAGAGAACAAATCTGAGACCTGTATTTCACACAGTATACTTAAGACAAATTCGCCTCCTACCACCGGTATTTAAGATAACTGGCTTTCGTCTTCTAGGATACAACAGATATCAAGTAAATATCGAATACACAACACCCACTTATAGCGAACTGAGTATAAGTCACTCTCTCTATCACTTGAGAAGAAGAAGAAGAAATTGGAAAAAGAAGATTTTCCTAAAGAGACTTTAAAGAAAAATCAAAAAACATCTCCAACAAGAGCCAAAAGCTCCTATTTATACTAGATGGAGGAGACATTGGATTAACTATGATTAATCTCTTTAAAAACTATCAATAATGTCTTTATAACATTCAAATAATGGTGAATTTAATTTTTGAAATATCAGAAAATGAAATTTCAAAAGAGAAATTTGCAAAACAATCCACACGGGCGTATAGAATCCACATAGGAGTGTGGATTAGCCATGCACACACTAAAGCACAACGACACAGGCATGTGGATTCACACAGAAATATCAGAAGTATGGCTGTATAAAACAACATAGAAGTGTGAAATCAACACTGTATACACACAACGATACAGTCGTATGAAATCCATATGGGCGAGCCAGACTTCTAATCGTTTCAATTTCCAGAAATAAAAAATGTAAAAACTATGCTTAGTCTGGACTATAGAATTTTGGCCCAATATTCGTATACGCAGGTTACGCACCCACGCATTGGTCTATCCCGGACTATGGATTTGCATCCCTTCCTGTGCCTGAGCACGCGAAATAGAGTCTTTCGTACTATTTTTTTACCCATGTAAGAATGCATCTTACAATATAAACACAATTTCAACTTTATATTTTTAGTGATGTAAGACAACTCTCACTTTCATGTTTCCTCTTTATATCTCCTTAGTAAGGAGCTTACTTTGATCTTCAATTTCTATTCACACATTCTCCATTTTGAATATATAAATACATTAATTCATAGTATCCAGGTCTTTCTTCCAAAACCGAATTGTGGGATCTACCCGAATTACTCTCTCAAAATGGCTCATAATCACAATTTTTTCCAACAAACATATTATCCACCCATTGCGAAAATTATCTATGTGAACAGAGATAGCAGTCAGGCGAGTTTCCGCCCAACACTGCACTGCAAAGGGGCAATCCAAAAAGAGATGAAACATGTGTTCACCATAGTCACTACACAAGGCATATGAATTGTCAATCTTGATCCCCTTAGAAAAAAGTCTATCTCTAGATGGAAGAAAATTTTGACAGCCCCGCCAAATGAAAGATTTCACCTTTGGTGGAATATTTAGTTTCCAGACCCAAGTCCATAGAGCTATTCTCACATCATCATCACTGTTGAACTGCTTATTGAAAAAAAATTGATACCCAGACTTCACACTATATTTAGCAGAAGAGTTTGTCTTTTGTCCCTTCAGGGCCAACTGGTAGCTTCAAAATATTTTTCACATTTATGCCCTCAAAATTTTCATTTAGGAGCTCAACATCCCATCTGAAACTGCCAGAAATCCACATATCACTCACATGCATGTTTTCCAATCCGTATTTCACCGTTGTCACTGGTTTGAAACCATTGTCATTGATAATCCAGGGATCGTGCCATATATTGATATGAGATCCCTCACCTATTCTCCATCTTCCACCTTCACGTACAATCGGCTTTGCATTCCAAATACCTCTCCACAATTGGCTAGGGTTGTTTCCCAAATTAGCCTTCAGAAAATTCCCTCTTGGAAAATATTTGACTTTTATAACTCTACTCACTAAAGCATTTGGTTTTGTAGCAATATGACAGACTTATTTACCTAAAAGTGCCAAATTAAAAGATCTTAAATGGCGAAAATCAAACCTCCTATTTCTTTTCTTTCGTAGAGATCATCCCAAGAAGACCAATGTATGCATTTTTTTTCATCTTTTCTAGAACCTCACAAAAAAGAATTCAACATTTTTTTGGAACTCATCACATAGAGAAATAGGAAGAAGAAAAGTGCTCCTTGTATAGGAGGGTATAGTTTGACCCACATATTTGACCACTAGTTGTTCCAATTTTTATTTTTAATTTTTGAAAATTGACAAGTGGTGGAAGTGAAATCTTAAGATCAAATAAACAATCACAATTTATTAATCTTGATGTTGATAATGAGGATTATTTGATGTTTTATTATTTATTCAATCTAAAATTTAAGTTATAAATTCAACTAAAAAAATTAATAATTTCTTTTGAGATTGGATATGGAATTCATAACCTCTCTTTTATATTATGACTATTTTATGATAGATGTATTAATTGAGCTAAACCAAATTAATAAAATCAATAATTATTTTGATATCATATATATTAGTGTTGAGTTTAAACATTATCAGCGTATTTGAATTTGTTGTTGAATGTAAAAAAATATATTTAAATTTTAATTAACTGATATTTTTAATTTTTATAAACTTATTTATAAAAAATTGTTTATTTATCTGTTTATGTTTAAAATCAGTTTTTGAAAATTAAAAAACTAATGTATCAAAAAATTCAAAAAAAAAAATTTCTTAACTTAATACAAACAAGACTTTGTATGTAATTTATGCCAATGGTCCAGAGAGACAGAGAGAGAGAAGCTGCCTTTACTCCTTCCTCAACGTTACTGGTTCCAGTCCACCAAGTGCTACTGTACAGTACGGCATAACGCACGGCTGTTAGATACTGCACTAGTTTCTTTTCAAAATCTAACCAGCTCATCTTTCTCCCTTTCTTTCTCTTTCTAAGCTTGGTTTTTTTGGTGGAAAGCTATGAGAAGATCCCCTCTCTATTTCGCTTCTTTACTAATACTTCTACTTGCTTGCACTCTCCAATTTCAAGCTCATGCTGCTCCTGCAGGTCTCTCTCTATGCCTATGCCCCTCCTATTTTGATCTTTTTTATCTTTTCTTTAATGTTCTTTTTATTAACTTCGATTCACTGTTCCTCACTTCCGCTTATTGTTTATTTATGCTACTAAATCTCTGAAACCTTTTTTTTTCCTCTTGATTAATTATAAAATTATGTTCTGAGTTTAGTCATCATCTAGTTGCTTAATGGGTATCCAATTTTTTCTTTCTCTGAGAAAATAGTTATATTGTGTTACTCAGGACCATTGATTAAGCACTTGTCCACACTTCTCAAATGGACTGCTAGGTCATCCTCTAAAGCACCCCAATCAGGTAATTTGATCTGTTAGTTTGTTCTTTCAGGGTTTCTTTTTCTGTTTGTTAATAATCAAGCCTATGTTGATAGTGTATCATGTGATTTGTTGTTTCTAAGCAGATGCCAATGTTGTTCAATTTGAAGATGGGTACTTAGTTGAGACTGTTGTGGAAGGGAATGAAATCGGAGTGGTTCCTTATAAAATCCGTGTCTCTGAAGATGGTGAACTATATGCTGTTGATGAAGTTAATAGCAACGTTGTTAAGATTACTCCACCATTATCCCAATGTATGCTTCTTCTTCTTTCCTTTTTTTTCTTTTCTTTTAATAATTTTAAGTTGTGTTTGAATGGTAAAAAAAATGTCTTAGAGTAGTCATAGTTGTTAACATTATGGCTGGTTAATTTGTAATCTTCAGAAGCCAGTGAGCATTAATTGGTCCACTCGACTAAGCTTAGTTCAACTAAATGATGTTCATGGAGTATGTATCAGGTTGATAGAAGCATAATTTAACTCTCTGTGGGGATGGAAAGTTAATGCTGTTAGCATGCACTTGAACTATCTTTGGAATTGCCTACAGCTACAAACAAAGATAGATGCAAAATTCTATGTTGCTTGTGCCCCTTCGTGAACAACCCAGTTTAGATGTAAACTATAGTTGCCATTACATTTCCTCCTTTTCTTGTATTACGAGAGAAAAAGGAATATTACAAATAAAAACTAAAATTCATAATGAATCTGGAGTAAAATAGATTCATATATCTAGAATAGCAGTATGTATTTTTCTTCTAGAACAGCTAGTAACACTTACTTTGCTTAGCACTTGAAGCATAGCATTCTAACAAATCGCCAGTTAACCATGCCTTTTCTTTACATGATGAGAATCTTTACATGATGAGAATGGGGTTGTAAGCATTATCATTGTAGCAAACTGATTTGGATTTAAAGAGTGGAATTAGTGCCCTTTTTCTCAATTTATTCTCAATAAGAGTAATGGATTATAAAATTTTTTTATTCTTGCAGACAGTAGGGCAAGACTGGTTGCTGGGTCATTTCAGGGATATACAGGACATGTAGATGGAAAATCAAATGAAGCTCGTTTTAATCATCCTAAAGGCTTAACCATGGATGATAAAGGCAATGTGTATATTGCTGATACCTTAAATCTTGCCATCAGAAAGATTGGTGATGCTGGTATGTAGAATTTGTGTTAGCCATTAACAATTGAATATAATTTTTTCTTAGCCAATCCTTTCATCCCAAAAATTAAGCAAAACTATCACATGTTAAGTGCATATCTTTGAGATGTGAAAACATCTCAAGAATTTATAACCATGTCCTACTGTTGTATCAGAGTCTTTGGAATCTTTTCTTTTGTCGAAAGTTTTTGAATCTTGAAACTTGAAAATCTTCAATATTTATATAAAAGAATATGTTGAATTTGAAAATTGTTTGTAGGAGTGACAACCATTGCTGGCGGGAAATCAAATGTTGCTGGCTACAGGGACGGACCTAGTGAGGATGCTAAGTTCTCAACTGATTTCGATTTGGTGTATGTTCACTCAACATGCTCTCTATTAGTTGTTGATAGAGGAAATGCTGCTCTTCGACAAATCTCTCTTAACCAAGAAGATTGTGATTATCAATCCAGTTCAATTACTGTTACAGGTTTGATCCCAATCATTTTTTTATTCATATGAATTTGTGACAAATAACTTAAATTATATTTAAATCATAAATCTATGCAAATACCAATTTTTGCAGAAGTAGGGCACTTTTTATTTCATATAATTACCATTGCTACATGATTCCACATCGAGTATGTTACCTCATAGATATGTTTATTGGGAAGATGTCTCAGCATTTCTGCATTCAACAGTATTTATTCCTTGGTGAGAGATAGAGACCACTGGTATTGAAGTTGAGGGGATCGCATAAGAAATCTCACAAATTGATATCAAGGCAAATGACCACAAGCAAAACCATTAAAAGAAAGCATCAATAGAATATTGTAAAATTAAGAACTCCTTCCTGTCTGCTGTTGTTTGGATCGTGTGTCTCATAAACTGGTGATGTTGCTTTTTTGTTATTGTTCGAGGTGATATATATGACAATTGGAGGGAAAGGCAGCCATCATTTGATGATTGTTAACAAATTGAGGGCTATTATTGGCTAGAGAACTTAACATTGCTCTTGTATCAATATTTAAGTACCCATATCCATAACCACATGCTACAATTCACATTCCTTATGCTTATTCATGTCAATGCTTTTTCAAAGATCCTGCTACTAATGATTATTTTGTAAAATAGAGAAATGAAAGTTCAACTAATTTTCTAACTGTTAGTATATTGAACATTAGTATAAAAACACTTGCATGCTCATGCATATTTTTTAAAATTACCTGAAATTCTTGCATTTTGATATCTGACAATTTTGAAATAAAAGATATGAATGAGCGATCTTTATGTAATTTTCCATGTTTGGAAGATTTAAGAATTGTAATTTATGAATCATGATGCTACTGTTTTCAAGGGTGAATCTGAGACATATACTACAAAGGTGCAATTTCAGACACTGCCTTCTGTAATTTGTTAAACATGTTTTTCTTATTATTTTTTGAGTTCAGTTCAAATTCAATTTGACTAAAACTTCAATTCAAATCATACATTTGTGAATCTCAATTGAAACATATCTGAATGTTTTAGCCTTATGAATATATCCTTGGGGTTACCACTTATTATGTAAGGATATACTCAGTTTTGAAATTATTTTCCATTTCAAATAACAAAAGAAAATAGGTGGAGGAAAAATGATGATGTAGGGACATCAAGTTCCAGAATTACAATCTAAGGGTTAATTATGCAGATAGTGTGCCCACTTAGCTGTAAAAAGTAAAAACCTGTTCTTTCATGTTGTTTGTAACTTTTAACCATTATTTGCCCATAGCAGTTTTTTTTACTGTCAGTATTTATACTGCAGACAATTGAAGAAATATTATATTAAAGCTAATTTTCTTCCAGAAGCAAATCCCACTCTAGCTGATCATGACCTTGTCCAAACACTTTGCCTTCTGTAATCGATTGCAATGCACTTCAGTTGTGTAGTTTCTCTTGGATTTCAAATCTAAGACAATATGGCTTTTTCTTCCTCTGTTCAAGAACATAAGTAAGATAGCATAGAGATCAGCATTCTAGGTCCAGTGTGCTTTAGCATCCACATGAAACCTCCCTGCCTGGCACACTGAAAAAAAGAGGAAGTTGTAGAAAAAAACTTATTATCTGCTATCAATTAGGTCTTTAATTCCATCTAAGATTATCTATTGTTCATGGACGGACCTTTTTGGCAGATCTCTTTATGGTTGTTGGTTCTGTCTTGGCTGGATATGTCATATGCATGCTTCAGCAGGGATATGGATCTTCTTTCATCTCAGGAACGGTACACTTATCTCCTTGGAATTTACTTGTGATTTTTATTGCATGCATGCTCTGGAAGGGATCTGGACCTTCTCTCTTCTCTAGACAGTACAATTCTCACTTTGGACCTCACTTGTTATTTTTATGCTGTTTAATAAACAGAAAAACTGGATTAGATGCTTATTCCCAATGCCCATAAAACCTATTAATGTATAATATACATCTCTCTCTTTCCATTGGCTAAATATGTTTGCAATTATTTCTTGTAATTTAACTGTAGACTTCCATAATCCAGCACTCCTAAGGGGAATTTACTTTTAAAAGTTATAAATTTACTATATTTGTGCAGTTTGCAATGTGCATGCCTTTTTCTTTTGTTTCTTTTAATTTGCCATGTTTTTGTTCTTCCTTTTTATGGAATAATATTGGTCAATAATTGGCTTCATCGCCTGTTCTATACTTATAGTAATCACAAAGCTGGCCTAGGAAGCTGAAAGTGTCTTCTATATTTCTATCTCAATGCAATATTCTATTTCAGTTAATTGTTTTCTTTCATGATATGTTTTTGTTTACTACTTATCATTAACGCAGCAACAATATTCGGAAAGCGAGTTTAAAGATCAGCCAAGCTCTGAGAAACTGACTTCTTTCTCAGAGAGCATGAAAGATGAACCTAGATGGCCATCTTTTGGACAGCTTGCGATTGATCTGTGTAAACTTGCAGTTGAGGCATTGACTAGTATATTTCTCTACTTCGTTCCTTCATGGTTCAGATCAAATGAACCCAAGAAAGGCCTTACACCACTGAAAGATTCCCTTAGGATGCCTGAAGATGAAGTTGAGCCTCCTTCGGTTCAGAAGCAGAGTGCTCCCGTTGCTTCATCAGAAACATGGCAGGTCCATACTCCTAGTGCTAGCAATAAATATTCAGAAATGAAGCCACCAAAGATCAAGTCAGCCAGTTTTAAGGATTCCTCATTGTCAAGTAAGCATCGATCATCGAAACGACAAGAATATGCAGAATTCTATGGAGCAGATGAGGTGCCTTCCGCTGGTAGATCCAAGAGCCACAAAGAGAAAACAAGGCATCGCCAACGAGAAAAGAGTGGAGAAGTAGCTTTTGGGGCTGAGCCAAAACCGGTTGATATGAAGCCTGTGGATTATAATACTCCAAAATTTGACCATTTCAATATGAGAAGTAAATATGGATCTGACAATTCCTACCCATTTTAGTCTTCTGCTACTCTCGGTTGTTGATCTATTTTGCTTCTGTTTTTGTGCCCTTCTGTCTCATATTGAGATTGCATTTAATTCAAATCGAGAATGCAAGCAATGATTTGTTTTTTAGGTATAGGTATAAGGGTAGCTCTCACTAATTCTTTCTATACATTCATCATGCATTATAAATTCTACCGATGGTATCTCAAATATATGCTTACTAATAATAATTGTGTCACAAAATAATAGTTTAAAAAGTTTCATGTTTCAAATAACAATTCTGATATTGAGTTGTTAATTGTTATATATTTGAGGTATCATCTGTGTAATTCACGTGAAAATATTTTATTCAACTTATTGGGACAAAATATAGATTAATGCAAGGTGCTCAATGCTTTGGAAATTTTGTTCAACTCAAATGAAAAATTACATAGTTAATAACTCTATTGTTTACTCCAAATGAACTCAAATGTAAATGTTTATGTTAAATTAATGTTGCTATTTCTTAGTTGAACTCATTTAGGCAATTAATGGCATTAAAATGAATGGAAACTTAAATTAACTATACCAATTTTCAAACAAAAAATTTTAAGAAATAACTTTTAAATTATATAAACTTTTATTTTTGAAATAAATATAATTTCGGTAATACATGATTAGTGTTTTAATTTAGCTAGCGTTTATATGAATTGACTAAATGGAGTAGCTAATGGATTGAATATTAACTGAATTAAATATATCCAATTATAAATTGACACATAGTAGCTCTATTCAAAAGATATTTATTACTATTTTCTCTTTTTCTTGTTCATTTTTCTTCTATTTTCTTCTCTTGTTTGCCTGCCATCTCTCCGAGAGTCCAAATCATTGTTGGCTCCAGTACTGGCATTGCAAGAAAAAATAATAATGAATCGGGGTTGCAAAGGGTCTAGATTTTATCTACCCAAATCTGCACTTATTTAAATTTTAATAGATAATCCATTGAAATTTGGGATATATTTAAATATTAATATCCACATTCATATAAGGTTCGAGTAAAGTTTGGATAGAAAATTTTAGATATCCGCTAACTAAATCCAAATAATTACAAAATTATAATTTGATGAATTATTTTAATTTGGATATACTGAATTAATTTTTGTTTTATTTTTGGTGAATTAATTGTATATCTTTAAATTTTTAATTATTTAGTTGTTTTTATTTTATTTGGTTCTTAATGTAAAAAACAAAAAAACCGAAGTATATACATAATAAAAAAAATTAATAGAAATGAATAAAATTAAAATATTTCGAATTGTTCTAATTTAATTTTATATCAGTTCCATTTATTTGATTTTAAATATTTAAATATCAAGTCAAATCAGATCGATTGATTGATCACTCTAATCTAATATTAAAAAGAAAGAGAAAATGCTTTAAGTCATATTAAGAGGATTATTTTTGCTATTTAGTTGTACCATTAAATTATCTGAATTTTTTGCTATATTATTTTCTGTACATATAACGTTTTAATAATGGTATGATAGAAAAAATATTTAACTTTATTAATGGTATTATATTAGTAACAAACAATCATATATTCGGTTTATTTAATTTATAAATTAAATAGATGGTAAAATGAATAAAAAATAAAATTTAAATTAAATAAATAAAAAATTATTGTACGGAGGTAATTAGCAAAAATGAACATTTTCCGGCAGGACCAGACCCAAAAGAAAATTATTATTAAACCATCTGAGTATCTAACCGAATAAATAAATAAATAAATAAGAAAAGAAAGATGAATCGAACACTCTTTGATGTTCTGTGGCTGTGCAGAAACTAGGAAGTAGAGTGAGAAGTTCACTTTGACTTGCCCTTTCTATTAGAATGAAGATTCGTTCTCTCTAGAATTCTTTCTTTCTTTCTTTCTCTGGGTTTATCGAATTTGCTTTTCTGCGCGTTTCATTGCGAATATCAGTAATGGGTTGTACTGGATCATCACCAGCCAAAGGAGACGGTGAGGTCGCTTTTCTTTTTCTTTTATTTTTTTTTCCCTCTCTTTTTGATTTTTGATTCTTTCTTTGATTGGTTTCCGAGAAATCTCAGCAAATTTAGTCTTGATTATTGTGCTTTTATTGTATTATATTATGTTATGATAATGATAACAAATGATGATTTTTTGGGGGAAAGAAAAATAGACTTGAGACTGAATTCAAGTGATTGAATGTTATGCATGTGACCTTCATAATGTGTTTGTTAATTTGTTAAGAGTTTTTGTGACCGTAATCTAGTGTCTGATGCCTTGTAATTGGTAATTTGTTTTCAGATTATTACTTCAAGATTGAAGAAGGATCTACTTTTTTCGCTGAAGTGGTTATGTTCTGTTAATTTAGTAGATCTCAAATATGCATGGTGTCAAGTTAGATAATGAGCTATTGAACATTTGAAGTTTTTGATGCATTTATAGTTAATTGATTGATTGTTTAGTTACTTAGAGGAAAAAGAATAATTACTATTTTCAAAATCTTTTTGTGGCTTTTTAAATGTGAGTTTTTGATATGTATTAACCAACTCAAAAATGCCAGCAATATTGCCGAAATTGGTGAATTGGTTCTTGTACTAGTTACTTTGCCAAAGTAATCAGTGCGAGAGCTATGGTAGAAATTGATTTCACTGTAAGTTTGTGGACTTTTGTTCTGATAATGTGTTATTTGATGTTGCATCATCTAGCAAGTCTAGTATTATGCAATAATTTGTATATTAAATGGTACTTTATTTTAACTAGTGCAAAATTAAATGTTACTATTGCCCTTCTATGTCAAGCTTGATGTTAATTAAATTACCAAATAATTTATAGTATGTATCAGTAACCAAACACAAAATTCCAATCCAACTCTTTCCTTGTTTCATCATGTGCATAAAATGAAACAATTCTAGTTACCTTTTCCGTTCAAAGTGGGATTGCTATCAATAAAACATTTAATGTAAATATTGTCAATAGGCAATAAGTGCCAGATGTAACTCATGCTTGTAATTACAACTTCGAATTTCCTTCCTTTGCTGTTACATGCTTGTAATTACATGGTGGATCTATCTGATCCTCTGAAGCTTACGTAGACTTTTTCCATCTAAAGCAAACGTAAATTCTCTGTATTGCTTATTTTTAATATTTTAATCCTGTTGTTGACCACTCTTTCTTTTTCTGATGTTTACATCGCTTTGTTGATGAGACTGGAGGGGAATTTAATGAAAACTGATTGGCAAATAGGACTTCCGTCTATTTATTTCTGTTGGCATGTTTCATTTTCATCTTTTTACTTTCAAAATTAATCAGCAATTCTACCAAAAGCTTTAGTGTTCATTTTTCTTATCAGCAATGTAATTCATGCCATAGATATGAATTATGATCCATAACATACATGTTATTCTTAACATTACCCTCAATCCCTACAAGGTAAATGTTAATTGAGGATCAGGGAATCTATTTGAATTATTGCAGGGACTTTAAAGAAGATACGGAAGCCAAAACCATGGAAGCATTCTCAGCCTATAACCAAGTCTCAGCTTACACAGATGCGTGATGAGTTTTGGGATACTGCTCCTCATTATGGTGGAAGAAAAGGTAGTTCTCTCTTGGAATCTTTTAGCTCTTACAACTAGTAGTAGAATGCTTTATGAGCATCAAAGGGCTAGCTTGTGTAGCATGCTGTTATAATGTGATAATGAAAATGGGTTACGTTTTATGAATGAGAACAGATAGCAGATAAGCTTTGCCAAATATGAAAACTTCCCTGTCTTTTGTATCAAAAGTGAAACTTTGCGTGATAACTGATAATTGATATTGCAATACAGGACAACAGACTTATACAATTATATGCAGAAATGGAGGTCTAGAATATACTGGGTTTGATTTTTCTGACATATTACTTTTTAAATAGAGAATAATAGGATGTACTGTCATATTACATTTTATTTCTCTGTTCTTAAATATGATTACCTAAACTGAATGTTTGGGATTGAACACAAAGGAGCCAATGGCAAACTACTTGTAAAAGTTCTCCTTATGTTAGAAATCAAATTTGAATATATTTTCTTTCTTATTATTCCATCATTTGTTGATGCCATATTTGTCTGTAATATTAAATTGCTTAATCTCGAGCACTTTTGTATTGTGAACTCTCTGGGGGTGCAATCACTAGTCCTGTTGTTAGAATTTTACGATTCTCGATTCGATTCATCCAATTTGTATCGATTCGTATGGAAAACAAGTCGAATTTTAACACAAATCTAAATTTATATTGAATCGTGACGATTCACGATTCGAATCATCCGATTCGTATCGATTCACATGAAAAACGAGTCAAATCTGAGCAAAGATGATTGTTTTCTTCTTTTTCTTCATGATTAGAAATTCAAACTCATAGTTGCGCTTCAGGCTCAAAGCTCACCAGGCTCTAGCCTCAGCGCCTTGAAATCCCAAAAACGTGCACTGTCACAAAGGCATGCCTTGGTGCGCCTAGGTGCGCCGCCTTTGTGACATTAGTTTAATATTTGTATTTTTTTTTAATGTCGAAAAATCTAAATCATTGATTATAAATTAAAAATAACTCTAGTATGTCTTACTACACCTAATTATTTCCAAAACAAACAATAAAAAAAAAAAAGTTAGGGCAAAGAAAACATATGTTCTAACCTCCACAAAGATAATTTGAACAGCACAATTTAGGCACAAGACTAATTGTGTTTTGTTATGATAATTCAGAATTGATAAGTGTTAGAACTTGTTAAATACGGTATCAATAAGTGTAGGATCCTTGTGTGTTTAGTAAGATTAGGAGTCTTGTATTTAGGATATCAAATCTTAATTAAGTTTTTTTTTCTGTGTATATGTTTCTATTTTGTTGTTATGATTTATGTATTTTGAATTTTAATATTTATAATATTATATCACCTTGCTAGTAGTCTAATAATAAAATTTATATTTTTTTTCAATTATTTTTTTATTTTTGCCCCTTATGTCACTCAAGCACGTGCCTACGCCTTGCGCCTAAGCTCCAGGACCTCTTAGTGCGCCTTACGCCTTTCATAACTATGTTCAAACTATTAAATGATTTATATTACTTATCGTAATTCTTTCAAATTATATAGCATTTTCTTATAAATTACAAATTTTAAACTATATTTGACTTCATGATTTAGTATTATTATTTGTTATTTAACATTTTATGTTTAGTCATTACTCTATTTCAAAACTATAAAATAATAATATGATGTTCTTAAAAATGGACATATATTATTTTTAATTAATATTATTAGGATGAACTGAATCTTATGATTCAATTCAATTCTCGATTCACAAAATTATAAATTCGAATCTCGATTTGACAACTATGGTCTCTACCCCTCAGCCAAATTATAATCAGTATATGAGACGTTCTTAATATGTAAACAGACAGGATACTTTCCTCTAAATTATGTGTTGGCACAAGATACTGAGAGAAAAAGAGAGAATACTAGTCATGTTGATGCCTTTACTTATTTGATGCAGTATTTGATATGGAAAAGATAAGCACAAATCTGTATTTGGAGATTGAATTGGTTCCCAGTACCTTTTTCTGCACTATCTATTATTGATGGTTCACTTTTGAATCGTCAATTAAAAGCCATGACATTCTTCTTTTCTTCAGTGTGTCAGGTTTGACAACTGTTAAGAAATTTTGGTCATTGAGTATGCCAAAAATGCACATCTAATTTTGATCTTTTAATTTCTGCAATATTCATTGGTCATCTATTGCTTGCTTTAGTTCCTATCTTAAAGTTTAATCATTTACAGGAAGGAGCATTGGGATAGTGTTTAGTTTGATAAGACTCTGTAGAGTGTTTGTAAGAATGTGATGTGACTGCAAATTAAATAAAATAAATTTATTAAGATATCTAGAAATGAGAGGTCAAAAGAGAAATGGATTTCAGTTTATGAGAATTGATCCTTGGAGTATATTGGTGAAAACTCTTACTAATTTTTCAAGATAGTTGGGTATTGTATATGTGGGTGTCTTTGAGACAGTTCTGGTCTTGTCTTCTAATGTAATTGTGGAATCTGAAAGCCTATTTGTCTGATGCAAGTTTACATCTGATTTTATACTCTTCAGACTTAGTGTTTTAGGGATGAGAATGGGAGAGGAAGTGATTTTGCAGATTATATTATATAACAAGGGAAGGTGAGGCTCCTCGAAATGGATGTTTAGCAAAGAGCCAAGTTCTGAATTGGACTGATTATGTTTGTGCAGAGATCAAAGAGGCTATGTTATTAGATGTTAATGGGACAGATGAACCGCTGTTCTTTCTTAACATTTGACTGACAAATTATTGCAAAATCAATGATTATGTGTCTGCAGCACTTACTGCTTCATACAATGAAAGTCTACAGTATATCAGTTAAATGCTCAAATGCTTCTAGCAGTACAAATACATTGAAAGTGAGCTCATTGAAAAATTGTGTGTGCATAGTATAGTTAACCCTCACGGATAGTTGTATGAAAAAATTGACAAGAATAGGACTTCATAAATTTTCTAACAATAATGAATGGCTGGAATAATACTAGTTATTTATTATTGATGTAGATGGCACAAATACTGTTAGGTGGTTTGAGTTGAGTTTGGGTTCACTTGGGTTGAAGTTTTACATCAGTGAGCCCTGAATATGTAAGAGGCTCATTACTAATCTATGGAGATGGGAACTGCTCTACAGTTGAACTTTGCCAAGGAAATGCTTCCATTTAACTTTTTTGTCTAGATTTCATTTCAACATTTTTTTTATCACTTTACTATCTTTCTCTCTTCCTCCCCCAATCCTTTTTCATTTTTTTGGGGTTCCCTCCCATGTTGATATCCATAAGAGATATAGAGTCATCATATATTTGACTGCACACCTGCATGCATAGAACATTATAAGGAAAATATTTTCAATTCTGCATATTTAATTCTGTAGAATTTCTCATACTGAGAACTAATTCCTTCAAAAGTAATGAAATTTGTGAATAAATTGATACTCTGTGTCTTATTATTGTTTTCTGTTGCCTTTTCCTCTCCCTCTCTCCCCGTCTTTTCTATATTTTCCCATTGTCTAAATATGAAGTATTGAAAGACTAGGCCCTAAAAGTGGTATGCTTTATTAGAATTCATTTTGGAATTCACCGGTATTTTTTTATGTAAAATTTAATGGAAAATGGAATGATTACATGTCCAATTTGTTCCAAACAACTATTATTTAGTAGTGCCATTTCTCAACAATCAGTTTTACAGACAGATTGCATGTGAAGTAAAGATGTAGGAGACCTGAATCTTCGTGTTGATAGCAAATGATTTGCTGTCTTGAAATTTCTATGATGTGTAGAATATGCTCTCAAACTTTTTAATGCATTTATATCCACAATACACATAAAGTTTCTTGTGTTGCAGAGATTTGGGATGCTCTTCGAGCTGCTGCTGAAGCTGACCTCTCCCTTGCGCAAGCTATTGTGGACAGTGCCGGTGTCATTGTTCAAAGTGCTGATTTGACAGTATGCTATGATGAAAGAGGTACTTAATTCCTGTAAACTTCTTAGCTAAGAATGTTATTATTAGCTATGTTTTTCTTAACTAAATCCTGGCATCCTCAAGAAAATTCTATAGTTTGCGCAGTAATTTCTTTAAACCTTAAAAATCCAGGAATAGCTTGAAGAATTCTGATATGCTTTGCTAATATTTTGCTGGGGGGTTTCCTGTGTCAGTAGATTTCATGTCATAGTGTATCGCATTCCATATATATAATGCTTCTCTTTTGTCTTGTTCATATAGTATTAAAATGCACTTGCAGGTGCGAAATATGAACTTCCCAAATATGTTTTGAGTGAGCCGACCAACTTAATCCGAGACACTTGAAAGCAGCGAAACAGTTGGCAATATCGTGCACAGATTGAAATGTAAATCGTGTATATTAATTCCTATGATACCTTCATAAAGACAAGTTATTTCATGCCGTAGCATTTGCATTGACCTTTTCTGTTCTGCTGTAAAATTCTGTTGTCAACTGAACAAGAGGCAACAATTGTTTGGATTTAGTGTAAAGATCTTAGTTTTCATATAGAACTTTCATAGTGGGAGGTTGATTGCCTTCCTATTGGTGGCGGTGTTATTTTTGTGATCATATTCTTGAAGCTTTACTGCCGTGGGGAACTTGTAGCCCAAAACTTGATCAATGTGCTGTATAGGATGAAATGTTCTATTTTTTTTAAAGATTAATTGTTCATAACTATTTTAACTAATTCAAGGCTCACACAGTTGAAGAATACTTTATATTTTTGATCTTATAATCCAATCCCTCTTGATATGTAATGGTAAATTTTGAAATTTTCATTTCGCTTTTAATGGTTATTTTTTTAGGAAAAAAAAAAATCAATTTGCTTGCTGGTGAAATTTTGGTTCTTAGGTTATTATAATTTTTCTACTTGGTACTTGAATATTTATTGTGTTTTATTCCTGCCAACGTCTGAATGAGTTTGTCTATTTCTTTTTGTTGTATGAATTAAGAAAATGATTTGTAATTTAAGCAATTGACTATTGCATCTTTGAAATTAATAGAAGAGTTTGACAATTATGTAACATTTATTAAAATAAAGATTAGAATTGGAAAAATTATGAAAAGTACATTGTTTTTTTAAAAATAAACAAACTTACTGAGACACAGGGAACAAGCTATTAAACATTTTATTTTACCATATATAAGTAATGAAACAATATAAAATAATTATAATAATAGTTTAGTAACCCAATCTTAGCTGAAACAATATTATTTTGGATCTTAAACCATCTTTTTTTCTTTTAAGTCTTTGCTGGGATCCAATGTAAATACAATAAAAGTTTAAGAACTAAATACGAAAACAATAGTAAAAGAACCAAAAGGAGGCTGGCAAATTGATTTCAGGTCCAAAAGAATGACTGTTAAAAAAAAAAGATCAGAAATTAACCGTTATAGATTTATCTTCAAGAATATTTAATTATAATCCAAAGTTCAAGATACAATTTTGACCAAAGTACTGAATAGGGTTCAGATTCCTTCATGTAGCAGATGAAACAAATTTGTTCAAATTCATCAAAATCTTTATTAATGAGATAACCAAATGATTGTTTAGCTACTTTTGCAATGCGACAATGATGAGTTAATGTGCAATGTAAAGTAACATCGATTTTCATTGACAAAAGTTGAGATAAACAAGCTATGCTAAACCACCAATTGTCCTGACTTTCCGCCCATATGACCAAAGAAGAGCAAAAGTATACATATAAAGAAGCGGGTGATATAAAATATGATACATTCCCATTTTCAAGAGTCAAGGATTTTCATTTTTTAATCTAATTTTCAAGAGTTAAGTTTATACCCTCTTGAAGAAGGACAGAAGATTTCCTTGTTTAGGGTCCTTAGTCGACCCCTTTTTGTTCCCTGCTTTGCCTCCTGGATTAGGTGGAGCTGTATTTCCTAAAACTGGAGATTTCTTAGCTACAGGTGCCCTGAAATTTTCAATTCACCAATCAGTCGGTAGCCACAAGCTAAATTAATACCAAAGAAAACTGACTAGAAGAATCAAGAAGCCAATACAAAAGTATGGTAACCAAATATAAAAGAATCAAGGAGCCAACATAATACCCTGCACATGGTAGGCGAATTGCTTTAGTTAAAATTCCCATATAAGATGGTAAAATATACTGATCATACAGAATAAAATGGGATGTAAGAATAAGCATACATTACATCAGTCCTGAGTACTAATCATATGCTTAAAATACTATTATGAATAATTCTGATCATAAAAATGACAGTAGTTCTAGGTCTGAAGCTGTCTTAAATTATCAAAAATTATAGGCAACACAGCTCAAAAGTCATGGCCATGTTCTATTGCAGTTTTTTCATTCAATGCCATCTAAATCGCAAGTGACGCCTTACAAAATTTTTGAAAATTTGAAGTTCTCTGGAGCAATGAGTGGATGGAAAAAAAAAAATCAACTTGTAGTAAAAAAGCAGCCTGTTTGAGCATTTGCTTTCATCACTATTTAAGTTCTAATGAAAATAAAATTTCTACAAGGCTTCTTCCCTTTATTTTTTTCTAATTTTTTTGTGCCTTATCCTACTCCCAAATGCATTGAGCATTCTAATCTTTACATGTACCATCTGTTCCAGTATTTTATTATCAAATTTAAAACTGTAAATATGAGAAACCATGGAGTGAGCCAATTTCTGCACAAGTGTTCCAAGCTATTGCAGCAAGAGTTATTTTCTTTATGCTGCTTGTAATATTTCTAACCTGTTGTTAATAACTGCATTACTTTCAGCTTTCTTCATAGCAACATTCTCTGCTTCTTTTGTAACATTACAGTCAGCTTTCTTTGTTTCTGTCTCCTCTCCCTCCCAGACTACCTCATTCACTGCAGCAGGGAAAGGAAATTTATCAATGTAAAATTGAGAGGGAAACAAGAAATTATTGACAATAAAAGACTGTAACAACAAGAAGGGTGCCTTGACTAGAAACTTCAGCTTATTTTCTTAGAATGCATAAGTTATAGGATAGTTTCTTAGGATATGTAAATTTCTAGCATCAAGAAAAACAATTCATAAATTTCTAGCATTAAGAAAAACAATTCATCCTTGAACAGTCATAAAATAACACATCTTTCGGACTTCAAGAGAAGTTACTGATATATATCAATAGATTTATTAGATGACAAAATTATGAAATGAAATCAATGATAGCCAATACAGATTCAGTGAATGACAACCAATATTATACCAGGGAAAGGGGGAAAAATCTAAACCAAGTCATTTAAATCAAGAGCATCCTAGAAGTTGAGAAAAAATATACCTTCTCGACCACGATCGTCAATGTGGGTTTTTAATACTTTTCTCCTTTTGGGTGAATTCGGAGCAGCATTAGTGACAATATCTGCTTTAACATCATCTACAGTAATATGGTTATTTATCTTCTCTATAGAGGAGTCCTTCAAGTTAATACTCTTAACAGCAACTGAAGAATTTTCCTTTGATGCTTGATTAGATGCTCTATCAGTTGACTTTTCCTCCTTGACTTTCATTTTATCTTCTGTTTGCTCATTGACATTGAGCTTTTCAGAAAGTGATGTTTTACTGATTTTCCCCTTTGGAAGATCTGGGGATGCTAGGCTGACAGCATCTTCACATTCATCATCTGAGTAATCAAGTACTACCCTCCTTTTTCTACCACCTTCACCATTAGAGGCTCGCCTAAAATTGACACCCTGAACCTCATCATCACTACTCTGATCCTCTATTGCTTCCAGAGCACAAATTTGAGCTTCTGCACTGGCTAATAACACCAACAAACCAACGCAAATGAATTTAAAAGAATCAGCCAAGAATAAGTTTTATACTGTCAAGCAGAAGTTAGTCTCAAATAATGCACATAAAAGTCATAGTTCTGAAAAAAACACGTAACAAGATGAAAACCAACCAGTAGGATTTGAAGTGAGACTATTCTTCTCTGCAGGTAGAGCAGTGAGTTTAGACTTTGTTGATGCATGACCCCACAAACTTGCCAATGAACCTTCATTGCCCATGGAACTTCTATTACTCGAGCCTTTCTTTTCATTAACTGGCAAGAGAGGAACTTTTTCTCTATCTACGGGCGGATTCAATAGCTGATTATGAACTCCTATTCCATGATTTTCAGTTTTTGCATCTTTTCGGGACTTCATAGATTGCAGAACCTCCGAGCCTGATTGCTCAACTTTAATTTTTTGATCCACCTCAACAATTTCATGAGCGAAGTTACTTATGGATGGCCCAGAGCTTTCAACACTTTTGGGCTGTAGTGCTGCATTGCTGACAGAAGCTCTATCAATGTTGCGCTTAACAAAGGGGTTATGAATTCCACAGAACCTGACAAAAAAGGAAAAATGAAAAGAAAAATCCCAGCATCTTATTAGTCAGAATGTGTCGTACCACATGCTTTTTACACCCACACCTAGACAACCAAATCAAATGGTCTATTGTTTTCAGTCCAAAAAAAAAGGCCTATAGTTGGAAGGAGCATGCGTACACTTTAACCTGCAAAAGATGCATGCTTTCTTGGATGCAAAACTATATAAATATACCAAGAAAAGGTCAGAGTATATTATACTTTATGTAAATGCAAAACTATGATAGAAGAAAAACGAATGGCCTAATGCTGCAATCCCACACAAAGAAGATAATTAAGAATCTGAAGACCATATAAATAGCTCTTTTACTCCTTTGAAAGTCAGCAAGTACTTTTAAGGATAGAAAGTATGTCTTCCTTTCCCCATACCCTTTTCCCCCTTCCTTAATAGTTGCTACCTGGAGAATTATATGAGAAATCATGACTTCGACCAAACTTTGTGAACAATTAGTCTTTTCAAGGCCCAAAAGAATAAGGAACAACAAATCTAGAAGCAAGAAGCATTAAAGGACAAAAATAATGCAAACCTACATATGACAGATAAGCTTGCCATAACTAGTCAATTTTTCTTTAAAATTAACAAAATTCATCTTATTTTTGAACTTATGAACATTTGAAAGTTGAATCCTACTGTTTTAAATTACTAATATAGTATGTAAGTGTAATATTTATGCAAGTGCATTAAACTTTAGTTTTCCACCATGTGTAAATTTTCATAGCACTTTTCATCCCTGATAGATTAAATTGCACTTTAAATACCTGAATGTTTGAGAGTTAATTACATTTTAATCCCTAAAATACTAAAAATCAATATTAGTGCAAGAAAAGAACTAAATTTGTAAAGCTTGTAATAGCAAGAACTAAGTGTTTCTAAGGTCACACCTCGTGGTATTATTTGTCATTAAAATTTTTTTGACTTGGTTTTATTGATTAAGATATAATGCTCTCATTTGGTCCACATCTATAATGCAAAGAAATCAGCTAAACACATTCATCATAGCAACAGCTACATATTTCTTTGACAAAAACAATCATATTTGTTGTTTGCAGCCTCAACAAGGCAAGTTTCTTTGGAGTTAATGCCAATTAACAATATTAGCACTTGGAAGACTAATACAGAAGCCTATGAAGAAAGAATGAATGACATTACAGAACAGAGATGCAGCATACCTGTTATCTCTCAAGCAATTATCAACAGCTAATGGCTGCTTGAATAACTGCTCTGCTTGTACAAATTCATAATTCCAAAGAGCAGCTGGATCATTTGGAATTGCAACTTGCACACTATAGACATGAATTGAGCAATTGCCATCAAATTCTTGTTTAGCTTCTGGAAAAATTTTCAGGAGTTTGATGTCAACTCAGTTTTCTTGCGTTAGTTACATAATAACATGCTCGACAGTGCAGAAAAACAACCAGTCACCACAAGAAGATACTATAGAACTATCCCAAAACCTTTTCAGTGAACATACATGCAATACTTCAGATACCTATCAGCAATACCAGTTAAGCAATAGCATCAACCAAAAATCCAATCAGTTAAGCTGAGAAACTTGGAAGAAGTCGTACAAAAAAAAATTACTTATATCTTAGATAATCCTTTAGCACACTCTATCTGTTTCTATGAGTCCTCATTTAGAATATTGTAGCAAATTTTTTTGCCATACTATCAACCATATTTCAGTAGCTTGACTTGATAGCTCTAAAAAGGAGAGACATTGATCTGCAATGCATTATGCCTTTTTGTGATTAGGAAACTACCTATATACTTGCGTAAGAGCAATGAGGTTACTAAAATCCCACTCCACCCTCATGGTATGGAGAGAGAGAGAGAGAAAGGAAATTATGAAGAGGGGAGGATATTCACTCAAATGACTTCCCTCATGATGCTACATATGCTTTTTAACAGATTTGTGTTTGGAGCACAGCAAAATATAATAAATCACAAAACTTAATTACAGAGAAAAGCATTCAATCTTTAGGATGAACTAGCTATCTGTGATGATAAATAACGGTCTTTGCAATCTCAGAGCTCTCTCCCCCTCTCTTCCTGCCACCATTACCAATGATTACCAAATTCATTATAAAATCATATGAAACTCCAATCATGATCTGACCTTCAAGTTTGAGACCAGTAACAAGCTTTATATGGTAACATTGAGGATTGTTCTTCAACCACCCAGAGAGAGCATAAACTACTTCCAACCCAGTTCTATGCTTGTCAGCAAACTCTTCAAGCAACCTACGGACAGAACAACCTTGTGTTGGAAACAGAATTGGAAAAGGACAAAAAGAGGCACCATCAGCATAATCATGAGTAGAAAAAAATTACCTCTTAGCAGCATTAGATGACACCAAAAAGTTGCGACTCAGCCACTTATAGGACACCTGAAAGTTAATTTAATTTAGATTCAAGGTTTACTACAATGCTTGCAGCTTTACTTTTAGCATGCAAAGATATTACAAATGGATGCAAGTTAAATGAAACTTGACATTATATGCAAGAAGCAATATTTTAGGTATTAAACTAAATTAATTGATACGAGACAAGGAGAAGCTTAGTTTGATGCTTGGAGCTTGTGCATGCATGTTTGATCTATACTCAGAACAAGTGCAAATTTTCATGTTTATGTCAAAATTATTTATGGAATCTGGAAGTGTCTATCCAAATACTTCCTATGCCGCATAGATAGAGAACTGTAAAATATAAAGATTATTTATGTGAATCATAGTTTCAAGTCCAATTACAAAAGGGCATGATCATTTTCTAACTTCAACCATCTTCCAAAAAGTGAAAGGAAAAAAGAAACACAGATTACATTATTTAAAAAATATTTAAAAAATTAAGTCTTTAATATGCATGAGAATCTGACATTAAAAGAATTGCACGTAATACATTATTAACCAAAATTCAGGTCGCTCCTAAAATCGGTATTTCCCTATATCACGTTATTAAATCCAAATGATTAATATTGAAACTAAAAGTCAAAAGATAAATTAGAAAAAAAAAGGACTAATCTGAAAGCAAAGCTCAAATATTAGCAACATTCAATTCCGAAAACCCATCAATAAATGCAACAATTTAGGAAAAAAAAACATTTCAAAAAAAAATTACAACAGATTTACTGAAACTACTCAAAAATAGCACGGTAAACACTAATAGAGCTCTAAATATAACAAAAGGAAAAAAAAAAAAAAAAAAGAGCAAAATAACAATGACAAATATATGAACAGAAGTAAAAGAAAGAAATTTACAGCAAGAGAGAGGGAAAAAGAAGTTAGAAGTTACCACTTGAAGATGATCAGAGACGAGAGTTTGGATTTGATCAAGTATGTGTAGTGTTTCCATTTGGGTTCCGAAACAAAAGGGGTGATTGAAGATGGGAAGAGAGGAAGAAATATGTGAAAATAGAGAGTGAGGGTTTCCCTCTTCTAAGTCTAAAAGCTCAATCTCGTTTTCCCGCCATATTCTCACCCCCTGCGCTGCGCTTTTTTGGTCGCTGTGAGATTAGTTTTTGTCGTTTCGTTTATATGATGCGGCGCTGGTTTCTATCAATCACGTGAGTTTCATGTGATTGCTTTAGACGCATTCGCATTGCTTGCATTTCATGCGCCCAAATATCATTTGTTTTTTTTTTTTTAAAAAAAACTATTAAATAAATATCTTATTCTAACAAAATAAATCTCTTACAAGATGTCCTTTTTTAAATAAATTTTAAATGTTTAATGATATTTGGAATATTGAATGACATTTAAATACTTTTTTTTTTTTTTGTTGAAAGAGACATTTAAATACAAATTTAAATGCTGATAAAAATACAAACTTAAATGTTATTTAGTTCAAAATCGAAATAGTTATTTATTTTTTCTAAAAAATCAAAATCAAATTCTTTTTTATCAGACCACATGATCTTAAGTCAATCAACTAAAATTATACACCGAAACTAATATTGCTCTTGTCAAATATAACTTCAAATGCGATAAAATACTCTCTCAAAAATTTTAAAATAGTTGCATATTTAGAGTTCAAACTTAAGAATTTTTTATTAAACTCTAAAAGATTCATGTCATCTCGTTCATTCCATAACCTCAAATTCTTTGAAGATATATATATATCATACTTAGTTCATCAATTTTCTTTGATTCTAGTAATTTTAGTTTTATAATCTCACTTCTGTATAACTTATAAATCTTAAAATAATTTTAACCAATTTGATTGATAAAAAATCATTTTTTTTTAATTCTTCTGTAAAACAATATTCCCTTAATTGTGAAAAATTAATTCAAATATTATTTCAAAAAAATTACATACCACAGTATAAAAAATAAATAAATAAATTATCTTGTTAATGAAAATACTACATGGTTTATTTTGGTTCCAGATCTGATTAATTAAGAAAGAGGAGAGAATAAATACTTATTCTGGGAATAATGAAACTCGCTTTAAAATTTCTTTAATACCTCTTAATCAAACACGCAAGATCGAAAATTTTTCATATAAACTTTGTCCGCTTCATTATTTATAGACAAATCCAATAAAATATCACAAAGATATTTAAAGATTCTTATAAAATATAATAAAAAAAATTCAAGATTAAATAGAAATGACTAAAAGTTTTTTTTTTTACAAACTAAAAGCTTTGTTTTAATAGATTGTTTACATTCAAATATTGGAGGATAAGGTGGACAAAATAATAGACCAAATGGAGAAGTAATCACCAGAATAAATTAGATGATTTGAGGCAGCAAAGCACCTCCAACACAAGAAGATCAAGAGAGGATGGGAGTGAACCTGTAAGGCATAAGGAAGCTGATTGGTGGGATCTTTTCGAGAGTTGCACAGCCGACTAACCTTGATCTTCTCAGAAGAGCTCAAGTGAGACCATGCCAGTAGGGACCAATCTCAATTTTCCTTTTTTTTAAATTTTCTTTTTAATCCGATCAAAATTTTCAATATATTAAACCATAAATTTATCAAAAAATTATTAACAACTAATATCTAATAATTCCACAATACATAAACATATTAAAATTATTTGAGTTAAAATTTTGTACAGATACTCATCTTAGAATTATTTTTTAAATGAAAAATATACATAAATTCATAGAAAAATAGAGAAACAATAAAAAATTGACCAAATTTTGTACAAACTAATTATGTTCAAATTGATGCAATAATCATTGAAAGTAATTGGTAAAGTTTTGATACTCATATATTATTATTAGAAACAGTATTAACTTCAATAATATAAATACATAAAATAGATACAGCATCAAATGTTTTCTTCTTCGAGAACTCTAAGTATATCTTAACATATATATAAATTTATCTGCGTCGATCAATATAAATAAAACAATCAAATATATACCATTGCATAAATATACTAGTCCACAAATGATATTGTAGTTTAAACATACCTAAGAATTTCTTAGCTAAATGCATACAAGGTTAATGTATTATATGCCAACTTAAATATCTATCTTTTTTTTTTTTTTGTGCAAAACTATCGGTATTCTTAGTATATATATCAACATGTTGAAACAAATTTTACTTGTACTGGATGGGACACCAAAAGACGGCAAAATGCTCGCTAAAAAATTTTAAAATAGATACATACTTAGAATTCAAATTCGAAATCTCTACTTAAACTGAAAAAATTTCGTATCAACTCATTCACTCTTAGATTAAATATCTATCTATTTAAACCAAACCCCAACTAAACCACAATCACACAACATAACCGTTAATACCAATAATTGATGCGAGACAAATACACTATTTACTACTAATATCCAAATATCCCTTTAAAAATTACTGAACGTCTAAGGCAATGACACAAAGTGGTCTCAACATGGGTTTGACCAATTAATTCAAGCGCATCCCATCTTTCATTATTGGCCATCTTCAAATTTTACAATTCATTTTCAAGTCTTGCATTTTACAATTGGATTGGAAACCTCCACAAATTTTAGAGTTTACAGTTCTGATGTTCTGTGAAGATGTAAACCTCATCATATCCCTTCCTGCAATTATACCAAAAAAGATAAAATTCAGTACCTTCAAGTGCCAACTTTGATAAAATTGCAGCCTTTCCATCATAAACTGCAAGGGTGTCGGCCTTACCCAGCCTTCCCGCAGTATGTGGGACTGTAATTGTAAATGAGATTATCTAGCACTTTTCGAGCAGGCGGCCTGTTCAAAGACTTCCTCGCTTCACTGCAACACAAATATGCAGGATCAATATCAGTCCTCTTTATTCCTCATCCTGTCTTCCATATTTAGTGATAGTAATAACTAACAACAATAATATAATGATAACAGTAGTGATAATGAATAATTTGATGCATATATTAAGTAAATACATAGCAAAAATCAGATGCTTACCTGACGAAAAAGTTTGCAATGTGTTGAGTCACTTGAATGGCATCCTCTGAGTGCGGAATCATGGATAAACCCCATTCAAAAGCATTTTTCTGTAATGCATAAACAGAGCCAATGATGACTGCATTAATTTAATTCTAGTGATTATTTGAAAAGGCTACAAAAATGGACATAAATGAGATTAGCACATGTGCACAAACAGTTAAAAGAGGATCCAACACTCAATGTGATTTTATTTTCGAAGAGAAAAAAAAATCATCATTTCAGGCACCTCCCCTCTCCTCAGGAGGCTAAGCCTCAAGTTCGAAGTAAATTCTTGCAAAGTGGCCTACACACAGCTACAACTTCCCCACAAAAAAGTAACACAAGCCCTACATCAAGCTTCATGAAGCAAATAAATTAAGTTAGAAATCATCAATACTAATCTTGGCTGTTTGAGCCGCTAGAAGAACCTCACAACAAACAAAAATACAATTTTATGCCATCCACCACGAATGAAAGTATAATATGCATTTGAGATAAATTTGCAAAATTAATTTTAGTGAAGAACAGATTCCAATACAGGAAGCATTTATAGACTTTATCACGCACACTATGTTCACCCATCACTTTTTCTCAACATCGCAAATACTATTTTCAATTCTATGGTTGAAGAAAATATGAGCCCATATGAACACAACGATCATACTCGTTCAATCTCTCCCACATCAATCCAGGGACTGTGATTAGCAATATGAAACTTATGCCTTCGAGATAATATGTACCACGAGGACCTTACTGATCAATTTCTCAGTAAATAACAAACAGTTGGGTTAATACATAACTAATTTGATATGTAATTTATCCATATAAAATTCCAAGAGGTAATGTCTGCTAACCTATAAATGAACGTATTTCTCTGATGCTTTGCATATGAAAATTTAATTAAGAAAATAAATTTAGGAAAAGATAGTCCCTAATTTCAAAAACAAATCATTGCCCACCATGCGTTCCAATCCTCAAAAACAGTGGTAAGAAACCTATTTGTTAGAGTAATCCTCCTAGTCATCTTTTCCCAAATTATCTGCACACTCATTTCCAAAAAATCTGCAATATTTCAGGTTACTGCAATATCTCTTAACTATAATTGAGATGTACCTAGAATCAAACTGAAGAGGGAATATACATACAAAGACCAAAACCATGCAATGGGATAATTGGAAGCAAAAAGCAGTTGTACCTCTGGATGCCACTGGAAGGCAGTCACAGGATAGCTGTGTGCTTGCACTGTGGAGACATAAACCTGATATGAATTTTAGCAGAGGAATTAGAATTCTTTTAGTGGATAGGTCATATAACAACAATATTTACTAGGCTGAAGGTGCAACTAGCGCCCCCCACCCTCCCCCCAAAAAATAAAAAAACAAAACCTTTTTGCAATGGTCAATTTGCCTCAGAAGTTGCAGAATCAACTTTTGGGCCAAATTAGACATAACTTTTGATTTACTGTCATTTTACTCTATTTCATCTTGAAAAGCACTCTTTTTCATCTTTTTCTTTTTATTTGTTTTTGCATAATTTACTGTAGAATTGCTATAGAAATTCATAGTTGATAAGGATTTGGTGGCAAAAAAAACAAAAAAGAAAGAAAACAAAATTTGTTTTTGGAGATGAATGAGGCACAATGGCCATAACTTTAAAGTTACATGCTAATTTGGCCCAAAAGTTGACTTTGGAGCAAATTGACTATCGTTAAAAAATCAACTGGCTGAATTGATACTTCATCCAAATTTATAATGTCCATTACTTTGTTATCTGCATCAGCAGAAGTGGTCAAGATCTTGAAGAAACTAGATAGATCCTGGTTCTCTTGAAGCCGCTCTGTTGAGATGCCGTACTGTTTCATAAGAAATCAGAAAAATAAGACAGTCAAGACATTAGGATCTTTAAAAATTTGAGTTAAGAAAAATAATCAGAAGAAGCATTGAGATAAGGGAATTGTTGAAGAACAAGAAGAAACATACTCAGTTCACTTTATATTATCATTTCACCAAATCCAGACCATACTTTTGAAAATATTTAAAATAAAATGCTTGAAAGAAAAAATGAATTTGGACCAAATATGTTCAAATAATCTTCTTGTTTCCACTTTATGCTAATCATCCCCTTATGGTTTTTCAAAACAACCTAATTCACATGAACAATCTGTTGAATATTCACAGGTAACCCCAACCCATGCAAAACACAAGTTACACCTCTTAACTCTTTGCCTTTGTTAATACATAATGATAAACCGTGTGAATCACATATTAAGGTTGATTGCAAGCCATCTTAATAATAAAAAAAAAAAGTAAAATGCATGAACACTCTCCATTAAAAATGTATATTTTAATAAAAAGTTGTTCAGATTTGGACATATATACTTATGAACATATAATTGAATATGAGCATGTCCAGATTAACTAATGATGAATCATCCAATAGATAAAGATTTGAAAATGTAGCATAATAAAGAGGGGGGTATGAGATGCCCCTTTAAACCATCAAACTCAACATCGAGATGCAAAGTTTAAAGTTAACATATGCCCCATTGTATTTTTATGCCACCAAAGATACTACCAAAATTGCAGAACTCACATGATGGTTTTGCATGACAAGACAATCTGTGCTCAACTTTTTAAGCAAGTCTGGAGGAAATCTGCAAAAAAGTATTACTTAGTATCACTGCTTGGACAAACAGATTATAATTTTTTGGTGACAATGAATCATTACACAAGTTTCTGTATTAACATGAACCTTTATAACAGATGAATCATCATGCAAGCTTTTATACCAATAACAAACTTCATGACAAAGGACAATCAAATAAAGCAATGCCATATGACTGATATTGATCCATTCCATCCCACAAAGACAGCATCATGTATGTGTGTGCTTGTAAGAATACTAAAGTAGGAGAGGCCATATTTAGAACAAGCAAATGGAAGCAGAATTGCAAACGAATCGAGCCGAGTAGAGTTTTGCTAGCTTAGGCTCGACTCAATCAAAAAACTAATGCTAAATCCGAGCTTGAGTGTGGCTTTGATTTGAGTATTGTATGAAACATACATATGAGAAACATGAGCCTTAACAAGCTCAAATTGAGCTACTTATTTTATTAATAAATTCAAGTAATAGAAAAGGGAAAAAAAAACTCATAAAATGATTAGATATCAAAATATTTATTTCCAACTTCAATTACTTGATAACAATGATGTTCTTTAGTAGTTTGAAAAACATGAAGATTTTGACTATGATTATGGTTTTGTATAAGAATTTGTATTTTGTTAAGCTAATCAATGGGACAAAAAAAGAAGTATTTCAAAATATATACCTCTGAAATACAGTTCCCTCTATATTTAGGTTTTTCATAAATTGAAGTGTAGAAGCCTGATCTGCTGCATTAAATGATTCCAGAATGCTTTTGTCCTATTATCAAGGAAAACAATTATCACAATATAGCTTTAGAAATACAGAGAATAATTTCACCCAAAAAAAAAAATAGAGAGAATAAAGAATTGGAAAAGGAATTTTTACAAGCTTTAAAGAAATTCAAATTAAAATTATTTTTCCAACAGGACTTTGGTCATAGAACAGAATTACTTGGAAATTTTCAAATGATAAATGATGAAGAGCATACAAGTAGAATATTAATGCATGCTCCATGAAGTTCACAAAGATATCAAATAAGCTACAGATTAACCATAGTATTAACTTACCATCAAGTCTTACAAAATACATGAGCAAGCCAATGCACAGAATCTTAAAACAATAGCAGAGCCTAAACTTTACCACCCGACTATTTCAAATAGTTAGAAGTACCAATTCAAGGAAACAAGAATAACCACCTTAAACAACAGTATTGGCTTTGGGTACAAATATTACAACTGCTTAGTGGAAGGCAGATTACCTTGCTAATGATCATTGTCAAAAGTTCAAAACCTAAGCAGATGGCATACAATGGAAAATGGCATCCTGCATCATTCTTGGCTAAAACTTTCTGCAAGTGACATAAAAGAAAAACAATACACTTTACCACAGTTTCCATAATATGTTTCACATATGCAGATGCATGTCAGATAATTGTACCACAAAATGGATTTCAAGTGAGACATTAATTTATCCTGTTACGGCCTTACTTCAGAAATTAAAGGTAACTTAGTTCATTCATTTTATGGAAAAAAAAAGGAGATCGCTTCAAGTCCGACACAATATAAAAAGTCTCAAAATCAGAAAACAGAGTCTATTTAAAACTTTATGAAGGATTATGATAGTTATAATTGTCTACTAAAAATCATCTCAACAAGCAACAAGAAAATAATTTTTCAAAGTCTAAATTCTTTTAATGTTTCTAGCACACACTAGTACCAAAGCAGAATATCATTAGGAGAAAGGCAATGAAGAAACTATCCCTGAAAAAAAACCAAAACAAAAGGAGAAAGTGTCGAGGAATGTAATATGTTGAAACAAAATGTATAACTGCCAAGAAACTGCAGGCTATATTAACGAGTCATCTACTCAAACTTATTTCACAGTCCTGCCTTTTTAAAGCAAAGAAGCGGAATAAGGACTGATATAATGACAAATCAATCAGGATTTTAAGAAGTTGACAGGTTTCACATGTCGAAGTTCTCCAAAATGAATATGCAGATGTGAAAACTTTCCATATCATATCATCCTGTCCAGGCAACAAGGAAAAGTTATCTCTGTAATTTGACTGGGAATTAATTTGGAGCTAATTACAAACATTAAAAATAAAATGAACTTAAAAGGATCACAATTTCTTTTTCTTCTTTCTTACAAGAAGTTTAAAGAATAATGCTGTTTTAGTAGATTCATTTCGGTTTATCTAAACTTACATAAAACATACTCAAGCCCATATCATCTGGCATCTACAGCTAATGAGTGGCCATGCTTTGAACAAAGCCCTCTCAGAATCCCAATTGACCAGACTACAGAGAGAGATGTGAAAAGGCTGCATATATCCTATGATGTCCACCTTCATATATGTATGAATATGAAAAAGCCCTCTGCAAGAATTCTAACAACATTTGAAGCCAACTGCAATCTAAATCTCAAATTCAAACATGAGATAGAAGCCTAGTTGGCAAAAATCTATGTGGCTATCTGCTATAAATATGTATTGATTAAAGAGGTTTACATCTTAATTTTCTTCAAATTACTCAATGAATCATCTAAAATGAAGTAATGACACAAGTATTTAGATGATACAAATTTAGCAAATGTCCCAAAGAACGCCCTTTCAGCATGGACAGTTTACATCACTCAGTTATGCAATTGAGTGACCCATTCATTTCACCAATAGTGCTGCCCACTGATCCCAGGAAGCAAGCATTAGACATATGTTGATGATTCCAGATAAACAATTAGAACAATACTGTAACAGATATGCGATCATACACTTTGCTCTTCCAAAGGCAACCACTTCGATGAATGGGCTTACCTTGTTCTGCCACAAGATTGAAGTCAAATCCCTTTAGGCTCCTAAGGGCCGCGAAATCTACTTGTGTATGTGCAGAAATTGATCAGAGTATTGGACACTATAAGCACACTATACATTTAAATTATACCATGAAGTATAACCCACCTTAAAAATTGCCTTCACAGTGTCATAGTATAAACCAGTTTTAGCCCAGCCACCAGTAAAGAGCACTCCATTGACCAGATCAAGCTTCTGCAACACAACAGGGGATAACAAATAGTTAATGAGAACTTCAAAGACATATGGTATTAAAAATTGTTAATAGCAATCCTTACATTGCTGTCATCATGAAAAATGCATCAACAAAGCATAAGGTTGCTAGCCACTCATAGCTTACCCACAGAAAAATTTAAGTCAAACAGCAAAAACCTATACGTACAAACATTGAACTAGGTGCTTTATGTTGATAGGAAACAGAACCATGCTGGCCCATAGAAAAATATAAAACAAAAAAGACCTTAAAATGCCTTGGACTGTAATCTTCAAGAAGATGGGATCACAAGAACCAAAATACACCCAGAAAAATAATACTAAAGTAGAACAAAAGTCTTCTAGCAAATTTCTGTACATATAACTATAAAAAGAAAGTTCAACACATCCAGACATATTAGACTATATTACAAGAGATTTTTCAAGTACAGCCTTCTTCACCATTCTTTTGAGAGCCCTATAAACATACACATTAACATCTAATCAAATGAAGAAATAAGCAAAAGAATATTTTAGAATATCAAATGGTATTCATAAATGGCAGTTGACTTGTTTATTCTTCAACCAATAGTCACTTTTACAGTACTCCATTTTCAGGAATTATATATATATGGAAACTCTATGGCTGTTCAAGTGAGGTAGTATAATATTGGCGAAATCTTATTACTAACATGACATACAAAACCCAATTTCATTAGCAACAGCAATGTTAGCTCATACAAATGAGATGACAAATAAACACAAGCTTGAGCTGAAAACCTGAATCCAGTAACAAACAACAAGCTAGTTTCAAGAATATCAGTTGGCAAACTTTGCAATTTTCACAACCATACATATTATCAGGCATCATATTTGATGGTTGATACCCTTTCTGGCGACGAAGGAGGAAAACAATAACACGTGTAATCATAAATGGGCAAGAAAAATAAAATGCAACTTAAAATTCAATTGGAATTGGACAGACAAAACCCAACTCCTCGAATTTACTGATAAAGTATATACATAAGTATATGTCGAAATGGCCAATGCTTGATTGCCAATTAATATGAGATCATGCGCAAACAAAAGTAAGGCTTCTTAATTTGCGTTACTGTGCATTTTTAAAAAATGTTATATATAATCATCGAAATTCTACTACTTGCTTGTATTAGTTTTTCCATATATCTATAAACTGAGTAATTATTACAGTATCAGGTCACTTTATCCAAGATGGGTTTGCTTCAAGTCACTTTTTTTGGTCAGTATATAGAACCAATTTTGCAACAAGGCTACTACCTCGAAAAGAATCTCCGGTGGCTCGTTATAGATGAGAGGAATGACGCGAGCACCGGCTGATTCAACGAATTTCACATAAGACGCAGCAATATAAGAGGCGTTTGAGGCATTATTGAGCCTCCCAGAGGCACCGTCTCCAGGATGGCTGAGAATTCCGATCACCGGCCTATAATTGAGCTTAGGGTCCGGCGAAGGACATCTGGGCGCAGAAAACGATGGGTCATCGTCGAGCTGAGTCGGAAGAAGAATATTGGATTGAGCAGCTTTAGCCAAGGTGAGCTCTTTAGAAAGCGAAATGAGAACAGGAATCCAGAGGTAATTCCACATATCTGGATGAGAGGAGGAGGAGGAGGAGGAGGTGGTGGATGGGAGAGAAACGGCGTCGTTCGGAAGATCGGAGGAGGGAGCAGAGGGGGTAGAAGGGGAATTAGAGAGGAAGTGAGAGGGCATTTTGGAGGATTCTGATTGAAGAAGAAGAAGAAGAAGAAGAAGGGAGACTGAAGAGAGGAGGGGTATTTGACATTGAAAGAGGGAGAAGGCGGGCTCAGCTAGGTTAATTTGCCGTACTGAGGGGGTGGAGAATTAAGCACGGTAGTTTGGACAAAAAGATGGGAACTGCCGGCGAGTTATTACGTAAGCGTGACGGTCCATTGGATTATTGATGGTGGGGACATTGGAAACTGAGCCACTTTTCTTTTTTTGCTTTGGTTCAATATAATTAAGTGTTCAAATTTTCAAATATTGAATTCTTTATCTATTCGGCTTTTAAACTAATATTATTAAGTCGATCCAGTTTAGTTAGAGTTTGATTGCTTTATTTAAGACTAATTTACATTAATTTGAAATTTTGAAGGCTTAATTATACTTAGTTAAAAATAAAATAGCGATTCTTTCTATAAGATATAATTTATAAATTAATTTATATTTTCAGATAATTATTATTTATTTTATATAGTTTGATATAATATACTATTTATGAATTATATAATTTGTTTTTTATATTTTATCTATTTTAAATTATATAATCACCATATTAAATTAAGGTATTTTTCGTTAGTTATAAAAAATAATATACAATAGTTGAAATTTGTAAGTATATTAATGCGATATATCAAATTTCATGAGTAAATAATAATTTTTACTTGTTATTTCACTATTCGTCTAAAAAATGATAGGTCTTGTTCTATTTTGTGTGTATATTAAGAAAATTAGTTATTTTAATTAAATTAATAATATTTTTAATTAATTATTATCTTGAAAATACAATTCAAATCAATGTTGCAAAATACTTTTATAAATGCTATCAAATTTCAAGCATAATTTAAAATAATAGTTAAAAAAATAATATTATTATTGATATAAGTGATGATAATAATAATGAAATATTTGAATAAGAGTAAAATTATAATTAAGTATCATAACTATATTTCAGAAAAAAGAAAATAATTTATAATTTTACACATATAAATATAAAAAGCAAATCTATTATACGGGACAGATGAAGCATTAAATTTTTATCAAATAAAAAGACAGTATTCTTTTCATAATTTAATCACCAAATTATTATTTGGAAACAAATAAAAGAAAAAATCAAATTAGTGAAAATCTTAATTTCGACTAGTAAAAATAAACTTTTGAAAAAATGGGAATATCTCTGGCTCTTTTGTAAATACCGCCTAATCGTAATCATTAAAAAAAATAAAAAATGAGTACTTGAATTTACTGAAGCGCTCCTCATTTATGTTATTTCACTTGATGTGCCCAAATTTGATTATAATTTTAGTTTTAAATCTAATCATAATCCTTTTTTTCAATACATTTAATTCATCAACTAAATTAAACAGCAACCATGATATAAATTAAACACATTTCAATATATTCAAAATTTTAATATTTTATAATAATTATTTTTTATTTATTGAAATTAAAATTTAAAAAAATTCAATAATTTATTCAATTTAAAAAAAAAAAGCCAAGTTCAAACTTCAAAGTTGCACTTGGAGCATAAATAAATCAAACTATTCACAAGCTATTCAAGCTTAATTTGTAAAATATTTGAATTTGATTTGAAATTAATCTAATTGAATTTCGGTTCAAATAACTTGAGTAGTTTATCGAGTCAAATTCAAATATTACAATTATTTCATACAACTCGCGAGCTTAATAGAATAATTAAGTTTTTATTATTTATTAAATTATATTTATACCAATAATATTTAAATATATTTGAGTTTTAATTGAATCAAATTAATTCAAGTCAAGCCAAATACATCATTAATTAAAATTCTTAATTGATTCAAGTTTTATAAAGTAAAACTCAAATAGGTTTATTACTTTTGGAGATGAGTTATAAACAATTTAAAAAAAAAAGGTCGAATTCAAATCGAGTTTGAACTAACATCAAATTTTTAAATCAAGGCAAACTCGAATTTAATATTATATTGAACTGGATGAACTCGATTACAACCCTAAATGGACATACAAATAATATCCGACGAAGCGAATGATACATATCCAAAAATAAATAAATCATACTCAACTTTTTTTTTATTATTTCTTATAATTTAAATACTTTTATTCAGCTGTTTTACTTTTTTTTTTTTTTTTTGAGCGCCAATGTCTCTTTTGTTGATGCAGACACATCAATAAATATATCCCATGAAGCAATGATGTACCCAGAAATAAACAAAGCGTGTTTAGGTTACAGTATCCTCTTAGCACAAAAGAGCTTAACTCTTTTTCAACATACTCTTATAGAGTTTATGTAATTAAAAAAATGATGAATTCTACTTACGATATTTTAATTATATATATCGTAATAATTTAATATTTTAAAAATTATTTTTACCATAAAATTATATCAATTTTTATTTTATAATTAAAATAATTTTTAAAATTTATCATTTATACAGTTTAGTTACCGGTGTAATTAATCCTAAAATGACACACGCTGAGTAAAGGTCCACTCCCTCTCTACCATTCTATCTCTTATCTTCTTCAAGCGTGAAGATAGAGCAGAGTAGACGCAAGAAACATTTTCTTTAGTTTTGATGAAAATGAGACCAATATAAACAATTTTTTTTAAATTTATTGAAGTTTCTTTCGTGTTTTTATTATCATCTTTTACATTTTCATTTTTACTAAATTTTTCATTTTTTTTCCAAATATGATAATTATTGTGTATTTAGTATTTTTTTCATCTAATTGAGAAATAAAATGATATTTCCATTTCTTAAATATGAATTAAGAATTTTATTAACTTGTATGACTATCAATTATCCTTATACATGTATTTATATTTAATTATTATTTAATTATCTTAATTAGTAAAAATGATATATAAACTTGTATTTAATTAATTTAATTACCAAAGTAAGTATTGGATAAACTTTAATTACCAAATAAAATATATACATTTGTATTTAATTAATTTAATTAAGATTTTTGGTACACTTTTGGCTAGATTTTTTGTAAACTATGGGTAAATATTCGATAAACATTATATACATATTTAGTAAATATTTAGGTAAACATTTGTTAAATATTGAATAAACTTTTAGTAAATATTTGATATATATTTGGTAAACTTTGGATGAATTTTGAGTAATTTCAGTTTTTATTAATTTTATGGTAAACATTATGCAAACTTTTGATAAACCGTGTATAAAACTTTGATAAACCTTGGATATTTCAACTTTTATTGTTTACTTGTAAATCTAAGTTAAATATTAAATAAATCTCAGATAAATTTTAGATAAATCTTAGTGAAATCATAGCTAAATTTTGGTAAATCTTATGTAAATTAAAGTTTCATTAATTTTCTAATCAACATTAGGATAAACCTTGAATGGTTACATTTTTGTAATATTTTTAGTGTTGCTTTTATTTTTGAGAAAAAACTTTAGCATTTTTTCTATTTTTGAAAAAAAATTTAATGAGTAGTATTTTGATAAATATTATTACGTCTGCGAACTAGACTCTGATTGTATACAAGTATTGTTGTTGTTTGTACTGTAATATAGAGGTATATCGACCAGAATATAAATACAGACATATGAGTGTTACAAATCTAGTTTAACATGATAATATTGTTGGGTTTTGAACATGTATCTCATACATAAAATAGCAGCGGAAACAAAAAAATCAAAACCTTAATCATAGTATTCTACTTGCGCCATTCAAACTAACAAAATCATAGTTGGAAATTATACATTTAATTTCTTAAACCAATTTTTCAAATTTCATTTTTATTAGGTTATAGCAAACCACAATAATTCAAGATTGGATTGTCTCTAATGATTATCTCCACAAAAATGGAAGAAATAAACCACATGGGTAATGGTTTGAACACACACAATGTGCTAGTATTATATATACATTTTTTTAGAGAAATTTTAAGAAAATTAACTATTAATTTTCTATGGTGACTCATCAATTTTTTCTGATAAAAAAACCTATTTATAGGCATTTCCAAACACCATAGGGTTGGAAAAATTACTAAAATAGGTTTAAGGGTCAATTTTATATTAAACTTGGTCAATTCTGCCAGCACCTGCGCGCTGAACTTGCCCAGAGTGCAAGCACTGGCCTACCACAGGCCCGTGGCAGGCCAGTGGCCAGCTACGGGCCTGCGTCTCCCCCGAGCAATTTTTCGGATTTTTTTTTCTTGTGATCTCATCACAATCCGACCATAAATAATTCTCTCATATTTTTGGATCTCATCCAATACCATTTTACTAATTCTTTACACATCTAATACGTGTGACCCATTAGATTTTTTGTTATATTGGCTACCCAAATTAACAATTAATTCGAGCAAGTCATGAGCGGTATCTAGCAACACATCATGACCCTAAATTGACCGCCGGAAAGTTATTGGTTTGACTACAAACCTTTTCATAGACAACAATATGTACAATTTATCATTTCACTATCCTATACCCCACTCAGTTTAGAGCATGGACTATATGTCAACTCCCGCTAGACTGACTACATCACACCTAGCCCAAGTAATGTTAGATCTTGCCATTGGGACTTATTACTCTATTAGACATGTCACTGAAGACCATTTTTAGGACGTTTTCACTCTGGCCAGAATTCCTGAGTAATGATTCCGGCAAGAGGCCATGGGTATACTCTCTTTATATCAGGAGCGGTGAATCCTCTGTTGGTTATCCTATTACCTTTGAATACCTCAAGTTGTACCTAATCATTACCTTATGAGTGATCTCTATGAGACAACACGGAATTGAGTCAAAGCACATAATTAATATCCAAGATATCCTTGAGTACCTTAAGTCTAAGGATACATGCATCATTGCTATGATGAGACTATCAGTGACATTTAAATAGATAATCCATATGATCGTCTCATAGCAGGTCATCCAATGTACTTAACTACTCTTAGCAAACATCCATATGTTAACTTTGAACATCTCATGCTCACAGCTTATGAGATCTACTACTTGATCCAATCAATGAGTATAACATGTGTTAGTCTATCTAGATCAACAATATCCTGTCTTGTTGATCTTATGACTAGAGATAATTTAGATACTAACATAATTACACATGATAGTAATCTCATTATCATAATCTCATCATGATTTCCTTCATGCTATGTTTCATATCATGGACTTTCAGTAATCAGTTTTAAATCTATATCAATTCATATGCAAATGAATACTAATATAATGAAATAATGTCTTTTGGACAATTGTCTTTTAGGCACATCTCTAACAATCTCCCACTCGTACTAAAGTCAATCGTCATTGTACATTACACTATGGTCGAGGATATGACTATCATATTCCTTTTGGGTTTTGGTCTAGTGACTCAATCAGATATTTTCTTATCAGTAGGAACTCTTTCTCTCATTACATCACGTCTACTATTAATTTCTCTAATCATTTGATAATGTTGAGTACATGTTTGGACCTTTTGATGAGACAGTGATTTCTTTGCACATGCAATGACTCTATTATTGTTGTGATGAATTCCCTTATCCAAACCACTTTCTCAGCTGCTTTGGAAGTTGTAATGTACTTTCAGTTATGGAATCTGTAGTCATAATCTATTTAGAACTCTTCTAATTGACTAGATAACTATTTAATGTGAATACATAACACAACTAAGATTTTGAGTTATCTTTGTCGAATTAGATGCTGTCATCCATAATCCTGCTTACCTTAAGCTTACTATCTTCTTAAACCAATAATACATCCTTAATCCTTCTCAAGTATTTAAGGATGTCATTGACAGTCACCTATAAACCCTTGACGGGATCATATTGATATCCACTCATGACGTTCATAGCATGATATCCATTGGGCTTAGTACACAGCATAGTACATAGTGAATCCAATAGCCCAAGTTTATGGAATCACATCCACACTAGTTTATTTGTCTTATATTTTTAGACATAAAGACTTAGAGAGGGTAATCCTATCGATTATAAGAATAGATCATCTCATAGACTACTTTATGCTAACCACTTTAGCATCTTAGCCATGTAGACTAAGAAACAATGAGTAACTTCTTAGATCTATCTTTATAGATCTTAATTCCTTTCTGGCAGGTTACTTTTAAAATCCTTATTGGAGAATTATTTTAGAGTAACAAATTGACTAACTTATAAATGAGATATCATTTCCTACTAATAGTATATCTTTCATATACTTCATTAAGAACACAATATCACTCCCACTAACCTTCTTGAAAACACATGATTCATCCATATATTATGAGAAAATAAACTTTTTTATTACCTCATCAATTTGGATATTTCAACTCTCGGATGTTTGCACTAATCCATTAATGGATTTTGTAATTGGCATCTTGTTTTGCCATCATTAGATATGAATATCTTAAGTTATGTCATGTACACATCTTAAGTCAGATTTCCATAATGAAACCTGTCTTCATATCCATTTGCAAATCTCATCACAATAAGTAGCAAATGACTAGGAGTTACATGATGAATTTAAGCATAGTATATGAAGTAAAAAGTTGTATCAAAGCTAACATTTGTCTTTAACGATTTCTTTTAACTACTAACTCTAGCTTTATAGGCAATTGCATTACCTTCCATGTCAGTCTTCTTAAAGACTTGCACCCAATGGAGCTTTGTCCCATTAGATGGATCAACCAAAGTCCTTACTTGGTTTATAGACATGGAATACATATTTGACTTGTGGCTTATAGTCATTAGTCATATTCTGAATTTTTTAGAATCTCTTCATAAGTAGTAGGCTCATTATCCTCTATGAACAATATGACCATTTTGTTCACTTACAAGAGATCTATGTCTCTTAGGAATAACTCATATCCTACTTTACTTATAAAGCTTTTGTGTTTCATAATGTCTTACTGTTACTTCATCTATATGAATAACATATTTGGGCTTTATTAGTTGATTCATGTCTATTTGAGTATATTTGAAATTCATTAGCTCAATATTACTATCTTCTTATAGAAGATACTATTT
Organism: Balakata baccata; assembly: GCA_949630135.1. Taxonomy (NCBI): domain Eukaryota; kingdom Viridiplantae; phylum Streptophyta; class Magnoliopsida; order Malpighiales; family Euphorbiaceae; genus Balakata; species Balakata baccata. Next base: position 23,609 of record CATIWF010014333.1, on the reverse strand, counting down.
CTTTTGAAAGATAACATACTTTGAACAAACACTTTTTGTTCAAATAGTGGTAATACTAATATCCAAATGACTCATTTGTTATCCCACATACAGACGTTGGGTTAGTTTGAGCTTTTAACTAATCCAATATTATCTACTTCTATTAAGCAGGATAATCCTAAACTTTCATTTTTAAAAGAATGGGCTTTATGTTATTTCATATCTTATATGGAACAACATCAGCTGACTGATAAGTTATTATATTTATCACATAAATATATTCTCATGTGCATGCCTATAAAAGGAATTTTAAGGAATTTTAAAAGCTTATTATGTATCTTACCATGTCTAACAATATTCGAATACTCCTTTTAGCCACATCATTATGCTATGACATATAAAATATGATTCATTTATATAAAATTTTATTATCTCTTATATGACAATGAAACATTTAGCTTAAGTATTATGTCACTTTGATATAATCTAAGTGTCTTAATACTTTTATTGAAATGTTTCTCTACTTTATTTTTTGAATTCTTTGAACATTTCAAATGTTTCAAATTTGTATCTCACCATAGCCAAATACTAGAATTATGAGCGACCATAATTAAGGTAATGAAGTTGACAAAACCATTTATGACATGCATGAATATTGGTCTACATATATCTATATGTACAAGGTCCATCGGTCATTTTGCATATTCATCATTTTTCACTAAAAAGTGATTTTGTTAACTTGCTTAACAAATGAGATTCACATATGTTGCGTGATTCATAATCAAATGACCCTAAGTTACTATAACTCATCATGCGATTCTCTTTTATATGACCGAGTTGACAATGTCATAATTTATAGTTTTAGGTCATCAACCCTTTAAATTTAATATTGAGAATAGAATCAAACATTCCACAATCATAAACTTTATTGCATAATGTTTTAGTTTCATAAGGAATATCATTTGACCACACAGAACAATAGTTATTCTTAATAGTCAAATGAAGAACTTTTGTTTAACTATTAAACAAAATTATATTCTTTATTCATAAACTAAAACAAAATTGCAATTGTTTAAACCTTTAAACAAGCTTACTAGAAAGTGTTGAAACTTAAGCCTCTATAGTTATTGCAGCAACTATTGCTATATGGCCAATGTGCATAGTTTCGACTCTTTTTACTTAAGCGTTCTATTGTTTCTTTGGTTTTGCATATCTTGTAAATGTGAGGCTTACATATAGTATCTAATACTCATGTGTTATTATAAGAAACAATGTTATCCTATTTATCAAATTTACTTGAAGTAGAAGGTGCATCTATATGTCTTCTTTTCTGCTTCATGAAAAACTCAAAATAAGCTTTGTTATTTCATTTCCATTTTTCAACTCTTGTTAAATGGAAGTACATTTTAAGATGTCTCTCTACTTTTTCCTTTTATCTATAATGCATGTTGTATTTTAGATTTCTCTTCTATCATCTTGGAGTGGTAGAGCAATGATATCTCATATCATTCAGTGTGAGCTTACTCATTGGCCATCTCTATAAGATGATACATAATAGTTTTGCATCCATTTCATACTGCTTTAGAAGTTTGAACAACTTATAACCAATCTATTGTTATTCTAGTACTTTTTATATGTAAATTGTTTATAACACTTGCATCTCAAGCTTTAAGGGAAGGAAAATAGCTATTCCAAGACTTTAGCAACCATTTGGATTTGAGAATCATTCTCAGTTTTATGCCAGTCAAAAAAGTATGACTTATGGTTATGCTTTGATTCACATTAAATAATATGATTCCAACAACTTAAATGTAAATATCAAGATTGTAGAAGTGTGTATATGAGTGAATATATAATATTAGGTCTTTAATAAAATATATTATGACTCCCACTATTTTATTGTGAACCCACGGCCCTCACTATGGATCTGGGAGAACTTATATATAAGTCCTCCTAGTGGGTCGATATCCAATTTGCTAAGAATGACCTTGAGGCAACTCAACAAACTATTTTTAGTTTAATTGGTAGGTATCTAATTCATACCAATTGCATATCCATACAACTATTGAATCTTGTGCTATCAACTAATTGATATGTGCACACACATTGGGCTATCAAGTCTTAATATATGCATATCTCATGTACACTTATCCAACTTCGCCTCCAATACTCGTTGACTTTAGCGCAAATCCAATAAATCAATGATATTGGTTAAGTCTAACCCATTAATCATGAAATCTAATTTCAATGGTTCGAACATATTCTTATAGAGTGAGCTTGAGGTAACTCAACAACTCTAACTCTAGAGGAACTCTAGTTCTCTCCACATTAATGGAAGACATAAGACATAATTATTTATTTAGTAAGTGATTTTTATTAATTTAGTCTCATCAAGTTATTATTGCATGCTTTTATATATCATACATTCTTCGAATAGATATATAAAGATAATTACATTAACTATATAATATGATTATGGACATTCTAAACTCAATCTCCTGAGCCAAAGAGACATTGACTAGGTTTTATCTAGGTATATGCACGAATTACAACCCAAAAATATAAATCAAATTTCTACTTCTAAGTCTTCTTGTTTATGACACCATCTCCTTTGCTTTCTACTCATTTGCATCTTCATTCAATCCTAATTCTATGTAATCTAATTACATATTTCAAAAATAAAAACTCTCAATTTACATTTGAGAAGAGTAAGATGAGAAAAAAAATATATAAGAAAGAAGAGATAGACAGAGACACGCAAACCCTATTTACTATAAAATAAAATTCATACATGCTCAATCACAGTGGGCCCAAGTCCATAATCATTCATAATGTCTTTCCATACACCCCTACCATGCATTGTATAATGCATAAAATTAAAATAAAATAAGTAGTGATAATTTTAGATTGCAAATTTGAAAGTTGATTCAATATTTGGACCGAAATTTCCTACTTTTATTGTTTAGGTCATTTTAATTTTGTATGTCATTTTAATGTGGAATTTAATAATTAATCAAATTAAATTCCATATTTCCATAATTAATTCAAAATTAATTCACCTTAAAATTAAATTATTATGATGTCAAAAATTAAATAATTTAATTTTAATATACTTACCACTTTCTAGTCATACTAGATATGTCATTTGCTCAATATAAATTAATTCAAAAATAATTTCCAAAAATTTCCAAAATCTTAAATCATCATTCTAAGCATATTTAGATCAGTTCAAGTTTATCAAAATAATTTTGGCACAAACCAAAATTATTAAGACAAACGAACCAAAATATAAGACGCTTAAAATGACTCATTTACCATCTAGAATTAATTTGAAAATTTAAATTCGAGCAAATTGATTTTAGCATGCATCTAACATCAAAATAACATATTTTTAATCACATAAAAATTATTTCATAGTGCAAAAAATGAAATATTCACATACAAAAAATCAAACGAAATAGTCCCACTAGGTATCCAAAAATAGACCCGTTTCGGTATTTGTTTGAAGAATTAATAAAAATAATTTTTAATTAATTATTTAATACTTCCAGAGGCTTAAACAAATTCTCAATATATCTAAATAATTTTTTCATAATCAAATTACATGACAAATATGAACAACCCTAACAATTAATTCAAATAACATCACATGTTTATCAACAATGTAATTTTCAGCAATATTGTAATAAATTTAAAATGAATTATTTGAATCATATTCAAACCATTTTATAATCAATATAATCATCATCAATCATCTCATGATCAGATCATAAAAAGAAAAATATGTAAAACAAATTTTACAAACCAAAAGATCCAAAATCATCAAAACTATGCAATCCAATTGTATCTTAAATTAAAATTAATTTTAATGGACATACGGGGGTTCTGATACCAATTTTGGGTTTTAAACATGTATCTTATACACAAAATAGCAATGAAAACAAAAAAAAAATCAAAACTCAAATCTTAAGTTTCTATGTGTGTCATTCAAACTAATTTAATAAAATCATAATTGGAAATTATACCTTTAATTTCTTGAACCAATTTTTCAAATTTCCTTCCCGTTGTATTGTAGCAAACCACAACAATTATCTCTAATGATAATTCATATGGAAATGGAAGAAAGAAACCATAAGAGTAATGGTTTGAACACATACAATGAGCTAGTATTGTGTATGTTCTTTGAGAAAAATTCTAAGAAAATTAACTGTTAATTTTCTATGGCGGCTCATCAGTTTTTTCTGATAAAAAATATTATTTATAGGTGTTTCCAAATACCCTAGGGTTGGAAAAATTACCAAAATAGGTTTAGCCAAAACTTGGCTAATTTTGCCAGCACTTACGTGCTGGGCTTGCCCAGTGTGCAAGCACTGGCCTGCTATGGGCCCATGGCAGGCCAGTGGCTAGCTATGGGTCCGCAACCCCCGAGCAATTTTTCTAGATTTTTTTCTTGTGATCCCATCACAATCAGACCTTAAATAATTCTCTTATATTTTTAGATTTCATCCAATATCATTTTACTTATTCTTCACACCTCCAATGCGTGTGATACATTAGGTTTTCGGTTATGTTAGCCACCCAAATTAACAATTAATTCGAGCAAGTCGTGAGCGGTATCTAACAACACATCATGACCTCTAATTGACCGAAAAGTCAATAATTTGACTACAAACCTTTCCATAGATAACAATATGTACAATTTATCATTTCACCATCCTATACCCCACTCCATTCAGAGTATGGACTATGTGATAGCTCCCGCTAGACTGAGTACATCACACTCAGCCCAAGTGATGTTAGACCTTGCCCTTGTGACGTATTACTTTATTAGACATATTACTGAAAACCATTTTTAGGACGTTTCCACTCTGGCTAGAGATTTCCGAGTAATGATCCCGACAAGAGGTCATGGATATACTATCCCTCTATTAAGAGTGGTGAACCTTTGTTGGCTACCCAATTACCTTCGAATACATCAAACTGTACCCAATCACCACCCTATGAGACAACAAGGAATGAAGTCAAAGCATATAATCAGTATCCAAGATACCCTTGAGTACCTAAAGTCTAAGGATATATGCACCATTGCTATGATGAGACTATCATTGACATTTGAATAGATAATCCATATGATTGTCTCATAACAGGTCATCCAATATACTTGACTACTCTTAGCAAGTATCCACATGTTAACTTTGAACATCTCATGCTTACAGCTTATGAGATCTACTGCTTGATCCAATCAAGGAGTATAATATGTGCTAGTCTATCCGAGTCAATAATGTCATGTCTTGTTGATCCTATGACTAGGGATAATTTAGATATTAACATAATTACACATGATAGAAATCTCATTATCATGATCCCATCATGATTTTCTTCATGCTATGTTTCATATTATGGACTTTCGCTAATCAGTTTAAGATTTATATCAATTTATATGCAAATGAATACTAATATAATGAAAAAATGCTTTTATGAATGTATACACTAAGTGTTTGAGGCGATTTCCTTTTGAGCACATATCTAATAAATATGATATTTAATATGAATATTGAGTTGATTTGATAAAATGTTGCTATTCGTGCCATGCACGTAAATCAAGGTAACTGACATCCAAAAATACAAGGTTTTTGCTTGGTGGTGAGAATTCGAATTAAGAATACCAAACTGCAGAGAATAATATTTTAAGGTCATAGGTGAAGTTATAGGGATATATTTTATGGTTAAGAGCTCCAATTTGCATAAATAATATTCCCCGTGTAGATTTAGAGTCTAATTTTTCAAGTGAGAGTTAGATATATGGATTATTGCAATGATATCAATGTGATTACAATTAAATTCTAAAATTTTTAAAGCTGATAATTTAGAAATCGGATTTTAAATGAATTTTTATGGGCATAATTTAAAAAAGGACTAAATCGCAAAAATGTAATTTTCACACCGGTGGTCGTTTTGCAAAACCGGGAGACAATTTTGAAGAGAAATTTTTTATGAGAATATTAGTATGTTCAATTTGAGGAGATAAGACCATTTGATATATAGAATTTAAGAAAATAAATTTAATCAAACACTAATTTGAAAAATTAAACAGTTTGGTGGAAAGTCTAAAGTCAAAGTTTCTTTTGAATTAATTTAGATAAAATCCAAAATATCCTCTTGATTCATTTTAATTGACCAATTAGAGCAAAAATTAAGCTTAATTAAGCATTATTCAAGTATATAAAGTAAAAAAGGATAAAAATTCAACAACTCATATTCCTCCTCTTCTTCCTTTGTATGACCACCATAGCTTTTCTCTTGATTTCTTTCAATTTTCTCTCACAATTTACCATCATCCAAGCAAAAGGATCTATAAATAATTAAGCATGAGTGAATAAAATATTTTTGGAGGAAAATCATATATTGGCCAAAAATTCCAAAAAAAGGTAGAAGTAAGATTTTCTTCACTTTTTTTTCAAATTTCTATAGATTTAAGTTGATTTGAATGGTTGTTTTGAATAGATTTTGGTTTGGTGGTGTGTTTGATGTTGAATTTGTGAAAAGGAAGAATTAGAGTTTTGTAGGAAAATTATGGAAAAATTAAATAAAAATAAGAAATGAGTATAATTAGACTTGAGGAAGATGGGTATGATGAAAATAATTTATAAGAATTTTTGTAGAATTTTTAGAAATTTTCTATAATTATGGCCGGATTTTTGAAAAATTATTTTGAAGGATTTGTACCTTTAAATGATGAAAATAGACTTAAATAGAGTGTTTGGAAGTGGAATATAATTTTTGGAATGGATGAAATATTAAATAAAATTTTTTTATTCTTAGCCTAATTATTGAAAAATTTATTGGAAATTATTGAATATTATTTGGTGAAATTGATGATGGAAAATGTAAGAAAATGAGTTAAAGTAGCTATAAGAATTTATTTGGAATTTTTAAAGAATTTGTTGAATTGATATTATTTTTTGAGTGAAATAATGAATTTTTGGAGAAAAATATAAACCAGAGAAAAAAAGAAAGTAAAAGGAGAAAAATAGTTTGAATAATGAAAAATAAAACAAATAAAAAAATAATATTGGATAATTTTGATTCCGCTAGGAAGCGTATTGGGTAATTAAAATTTCGGATTATATATCAAATCCGTGAATGAGAAAAATAATATCAATATGAGACTATGATATATGAGAGAGCGGAAAGTAATATGAGAGTTTATTTTCAATAAAATATATGTTAAATATGAGTTTGTAGTTAATTAGAAATTATTTGATGTTAATACGCATCTACAAGACCAACACTGAGGGCGGACGGGAAAAATGAGCAGGCAGACACCGGCATGTGATAGTTGAGATTTATACAGTAATTTATAATTTTAGCCATTAAATGCTTAAAATATAATTTTAATAGAGTTTTGATTTAAATGAATTTATATGATCAATATGAAATTGAGAAATAATTATTTATGACAAATATTAACACAAAAATATATATATATTTTTGTGTTTTGTTTTCTTGAATGATAAAATAGTTTGAAATATTATGAAAATTCGTATTTGACGAGAATTTGATATTTTAGTCCATATATTAGCATAGACAATAGTCTAGAGAGTTATTGACATGTCAATAGGGTTATTGGCCTGATTGATTTTTTGTGGTCATATATTGTACTTTACGGTCTGATGGGTTTTATGTGATTGTATAATACATATATTAGATACGGTGGGTTTTCTGTGATCGTAAAATATAATTTAGTCACATAATTTTCTCTGATCGGTGGGTTTCCTAAAATCATGAAATGATATGTACCTTTCATTTTCCTGTGAATTAGTCTATGATGATTTAATATATGGGCATGACAAGAAATTTTTATGAGTTTACGATATTAATGAATAATTTTATATTTTCTATAAATAACTGTTATTATAAATTATTGCATTGTTGAGTTGTATAACTCAGCGTGAGATTTTATTTTTCTCTTGCGCATATTTAAAATGGAGATAAAGCGACGAATATTGTAGATATAAAGTTGTTGATAATGGGCTCTGCATGATGGAGCCGAGCAGCAGTAGTAGCCATTTCGAGTGGATTGATATTTTCTTATGTATTTTTGTTATTATGGTATTAATGATATAAATAAATACTAATGTACAAGGGAGTATGATTAGAGAGTATATTTGGAATTATATTACAAATATTCTTATTTTATATCTTAATTTACTTGAAAATATGTTATAATATTTTATATAATGGTATAAATATTTTGCTATGAGTTTTGTAAACTGTAATACTATTTATCCGTCAGGTATATGACAGTGTATAACGAATGGTAAGGGTTGTTATAAATATTTAAGCCTTTTTTTTATTTTTGTAAAATTTCCTTTACTATTCACCGAAAATAATGGTAGTAATCAAATTGAGTCGAAATAAATATTGATGATCTCAAGCTTAGTTCATTTAAATCTATCGAATTTTTATATTTGAACTCGAACTCAATTGGTTTTAAAATTATTAATCTCGCAAACAGTTCGAACTCAATTCATAAATAGCTCGTTTATTATATTTTAACAAGTTTAGTTTGAATTCAATTTATTAACTAATAATGATATACATTCAAGTTCTCATTAACTAATAATGAAGAAAATTTGAGTTTTATAACAAAATATAATATAATCAAGCCTTACACAAACACATGTTGGAAAAATTGTGATTATGAGCCATTTTGAGAGGACAATTCAGATGGATTTCACAACTCGATTTTAGGATAAAGACTCAGACATATGTTTCTTCACATGAAAACTATGAATTGACATATTCATATGTTCAAAATAGAGAATGTGTGAATAGAAATTGAAACTCTAAGTAAATTTCTTGCTAATAAGATATAAAAAAGAAAAGTGGAAGTGAGAGTTGTCCTACATCACTAAAATATAAAGTTTGACTTATGTTTATATAGTAATATGCATTATTACATAGGTTATAAAGTAACATAAAAGGTCCTTTCTCGCGCACTCAGGCGCAAGAAGTTACAAATCCATGATCCGAGATAGGTCGATACATGACTGTGCGACCTGCATACACGAATATCGGTCCGAAATCCCATGGTCCGGATCAAATTCAATTTTTACATTTTTTTTATTTATGGAAATTGAATGACACAACGATATGACCAAGTGTCTGACATGCTCGTATGGATTCCACACGCCTATATTGTTCTGCCCAGTGTATGCATGACCACTCTATATGTCAATGTGGATTGTGTTATTAAAGAGATTAATCACAATTAATCTCATGCCTCGTCTGTTTAGTATAAATAGGAGTTATTAGCTCTTATTGTAGGGTCTTGTCTATTGTTGGAAAAATTTTCTTATTCCATTTTTTTCTTCTTCTTCTTTTCAATTGATAGAGAGTGCAACATATAATCAGTTCGCTGTAAATGGATGTTATTTGTTCAATATCTACTTGGTATCTGTTGCATCATATGAGACATATGCCGGTTTTCCTAAATATCGTTAGTAGATGACAAATTTGTCTTAAGAATACTGTGTGAAATACGTACATCATATTTCTTATGTCTTCCTTTTTGTCATTTTATTCGAATATTGAATTAATCATTCTCCTAATTTTTCTAACAATATATTTACGAATTTTAAATGAATACATTCACAAGCTATTAAATAAATATTTTAGTGAGTTAATGAACTAAACAATATTAAACTCGAGCTTGAGTTTGAAAAAGATTATCGAATTCGGGTTTAAGCTTGTTGGAAAAATTGTGATTATGAGCTATTTTGAGAGGATTATTCGGGTGGGTCCCGCAACTCTGTTTTGGGAAAAAGATCCGGATATATGTTCTTTGACATGTGGACTATGAATTAATGTATTCATATGCTCAAAATGGAAAATGTGTGAATAGAAATTGAAACTCAAAGTAAGCTCCATGATAATGAGATTTGAAGGTGAAAAGTGAGTAGGAGTTTGTCCCACATCACTAAGAATTGAAGTTAGATTTGTGTTTATATATAGAGATGCATTCTTATATGGGTAAAAAAAGTAGAATGGAAGGCTCTCTCGGGTGCTCAGGCGCAGGGGGTGCAAATCTATGGGTCGGGATGGGCCAATGCGTGGGTGCGTGACCTGCGTACACGAATGTCAGCCCAAAATCTCGTGGTCCTGAACAAGCCCAATTTTTTCAATTTATTTTTTTATTTCTGGAAAATTTGGCAACACTCCCGTGTTGTTTCACACGGTTGGCATTCTGCCACGCCCGTGTGGATTCAACACTCCTGTGTGGATTTTGTTCCAGAATGGACTTTTGAGTTTCATGTCTTTTGGAATGTCATTTCTGATGTTTCAAAGATTAATTTCACCATTATTTGAGAGTTACAAAGATATTATTAGCAGCCTTTAAAGGAAATTAATCACAATTAATCCATTGTCTCCTCCATCTAGTATAAATAGGTGGTTTAGTCTTGAATTTTCAAGTTGTTGAAAATAGCATACTTTGATTGTTTCTTTCTTTCTTCTCCTTCTTCTTCTCAAGTGATAGAGGTTGTGGTAAAGCAAAGTTCGCTGTAAGTAGGTGTTGTGTGTTCAACAACTATTTAGAATCTGTTGTATCCTTGGAGACAAACGCCGGTTATCCTAAACACCCGTATAGGAGGCGAATTTGTCTTAAGGAAACTGTGTGCTACACAAGTCTCAGATTGATTTTCCATTTTCTACTATTTTGAATATTGAATTAACAATTCTCCTATTCTATTTTCTTATATTTGTTTCTAACAAAGCTTAGGTTCGGCTTGTTAAGAATAATAAATGATATCAAACAATTTTGTTTTTTAACAAAAACCCGAATAACTAAGGAGCATTTAGATTTGTTTACATCCCTACGGTGAACATAATTCATATATAAACTTTAACAATCTGTTTGCTTAGTAAAACCATATTAATCACTGATCCTATGTTTGGTTCAAAAAATAAAGATTGTCTTAGTAATTTCATAAGTTTAGTTATCTCATAGAATTAGGATTAGATAAAACTAACCTCTCTATATCCTTATTAATTCTTATATTCTGGGATTACTAATTTCTATGTTTATAAAATTATAAACCTTAAACTATCCTTAATCATTTCCTCATTTTTTTTACCCAATCTCCCATTATGTCTTCAAAATCCCTCATTTTCTCTCTTCTCCTCAAAAATCGTTACTTCAAATTTGTATGCCTAAATCTGTCGAAGTAACTCTACAAGCTTGACAATTATTATTGACGGATGTAATTTATACTTATCGTCTTAAAATTATTAGATAATTAATTTGTAATTTCAGTTATTGATAATCAATTAGTGAAATCAAAAGTTAATGATAAAATGATTGAAAACACTAGATATAAATTATACAAAGTGCAACACATAATTACTCTTATTAGCAATTTTTATTTCCACAATTGTGGGTCTTGTTTTGAATTCTCTACCAGTTGGGGCGTAGGCATTTCTTTGGCTAACTACCTCCATTGTAATCAACTCCTCATCTGGTATTGCTTACTGGATATTTTTTTGTTTTGTAATTTTATTTTATTCTGAATCATAAAAAGGTGTTATAATAGATTCATTGTGAATTAGGTGAAGTAAACCATTGAAATTTGGCATCAATTTTATTAGCAAGTGAAATTTTATACAGAGGATATTTAATTTATCATATTATTTAAACTTTCATACCAAATATGAAATTAAAAATTTGGATTAATTAACACTAAAATTAAAAATATTTTTACCAAATAAGAACTAACTTCACTGATTTTATGGTTTAACTAATCCTAACATTAATATTAATTATATGGCTTAATCAATATTTGAACCAAACGAAGCTGTAAAAGTAATTAACTGGCTCCAAATGAGAGTCCTAAATGAGGCTGGTAGGGCAACTGTCCTTCCAATAAAAAAGAAAAACCTATTTATTCTATTATATTTTTTCATTACTATCCTTAGTTTTTGCTCGTTCAGAAAAAAATTATTTGCTTGATAGTATTGTGTTTTTAGAAAATTTTGATATATTACATTTGTACCTTTCTGTAAATTTGATTTATTAGGCTATTTTTACTCGTGTATTATATTATTTTTCAAATATTAGGGATACTAATATATTATGTCAAATTATATAGAATAAACCGTATATTTTTTAAATATCCGATAAGCACAGATATATTATATCAAATTATAAGAATTAAATAATTTTTTTTTTTGTAATTGACTCCCTCAAACTGTTAAATCTGGATTAATCACTGTTTTTACTTTATACTTTGGTAAAAAAGGAGAATGTGATAACTGGTATGCTTGTCACGTTTTCTAGTTAATAATTCTTTGTTTTTTTAGAAATTAAATTTAAATATCAAATTGTAATATTTTTTTTAAAATTTTACTACTAATTTGTAATATAATAGTAAGAATGACTACTATTTATGTTATTAATTCAACTTTTGGAGTTTCAAAGCTCGTAAAAAATTTTAGGTATCTTTTTGATTAATAGATTTTAAAATTCATTAGTTCGTGAATGTATTCGTTTAAAAATTTATAAATATATTTGTATAAATTTATGAATTTTGAATTTTCTCATTTAAAAGGTGGAAAATCAAAATTTTCAAAACTGAAGTATTTTGGTGGATGAAAAAATTTCCAAAATTCATAAATTTTGATATTTTTTAAATAGTCAAACAATGAATTTGATATAAATTTATGAATTATTCAAAATCTTATTTTAAAATTATTCAATTCAAATATAGCCTTAGAGTTCCAACAATGCTTTATATTATATTATAAAAAATTCATTCTTTATTTTTATTTGTGTTGAAAATTATGTAAACTCTAATAATACTACTTATCCCACTATCTATTTTAATTTTTTATTAATAAAATTATCTAAAAAATAAATAGAGGGTTATAGTATTTCAAACAGCCTCTCTATTTCATTATTTACATAAATTTTGTGAGTTTTATATCTTTTAATAGTTTTTCTATCATATTTCTTATTTATCTCACCTCCTAAAATTTATATTTTATATCTTTATATTTAAAAGCCAATATGAATTTTTAAGTAATATTTTATTTTTCCTATTTTGTTATTTTCTTTTTATTTTTTGTCTTTTATTCTATCTTTTTATTTTTTTAGACAATTTTATTGATAGAAAATTAAAATAAAAAGTTAAATAAAAAATATAGTTGGACTTCATATAATTTTTAGAAAAATTAAAATAAAAAATAAATTTTTTATAATAATATATGAAAAAAAAAAGAGACGAACGAGAATAAAATATTTTTTATGAGCTTATGAATATAAATTTTGGAAAGGAAATAGATAGGCTGTTAGATGGAATCGCTCAGCGCTCGCTAGCTTTCTCGACACTCTTCAGAGTTTCCCTCCAACTACGAAAGAAGGTAGCAGTTTCAAATTTCGATCGACAGAATCACTCTCCGATTGAGTCGGTATATCTCTAATGGAGTTGGACCCTGACGACATCTTCAAAGACGACGAAGATGATCCCGGTTCTGAGTTCTTTCAGGTCCTCTCTCGTATGCCTTCATCAGCAACACTAAGAACACCGAATATGTTCTCTCTTTTTCTTGGAACTCCTCATTCTCAAATTTTCAGTCTATCAATCAGATTAAGACCAGTTTACTTACACTAATTCCCTGCATTTTGTTTCTCAGCAAAGGGAGTCCTCTAAAGAATTCGTGGTTTATCTCGTCGATGCTTCTCCCAAAATGTTCAACACTACTTGCCCTAGCGTCAGTCTCACTCCTTATCTCTTCATATTTTGATGAATTTGTTCTTTGTTCTTTTTTCTTTTCCTTTTTCATAGTTTATTGGCTATTTTCTCTCTTTATTTTTAATCACGTCTGGAAGATTCAATTTATTTATTTCAGTTAGCTAATTTACTGAAATTGTGATGATATTTGCTTTCTGACTTTAGCTAATTAATTAAAATTGTTTGTCAGAATTTGCTATCCGTAAAGTTTGCTTTGCAATGAAGGGATAATCCTAATTGCATTTCTTTGCGTAAGAATTGTTACTGATTTTTTTTTTGGACTGCATGCATTTCTTGATGTGGACTCTTGGTTTACTACAATGACACTTTTGGCGTTTAGGACATGACTTGTTTGACTATTTCTGGGTTTAAATGTCTACAGGAAGATGACAAGGATGAAACTCATTTCCACATTGCTGTTAGTTGTATCACACAATCACTGAAGGCTCAAATTATTAATAGATCATATGATGAAGTTGCAATCTGCTTCTTCAACACAGTAAGATGTTTTCCTGATAGCTGAAATAGTAAGAAAAAATGCCTTTTTTGGATAATTTTATCATGATTAGTCATTTTGCCCTTGGCCATTTTGAGTATTTGTTAAATAAATTATTCTCTGTATTTTTGTACATTTGAAGTGGGCATTTTGAGTAATTCTTAATATGGTATCTAATCTAAGTGCTAACTTACTTCAGATCTAGTTCATACTTGTTTTGTGAATCATTGCAGAGAGAAAAGAGGAATTTACAGGACCTTAATGGTGTTTTTGTATTCAATGTTGCTGAACGAGAGTATCTAGACAGGCCAAATGCGAGGCTTATAAAAGATTTTGACTGCATAGAGGGTACGGGTCTCTTTCTCTCCCTCATTATCTTGTCATTTTCTTTTTTGATTCAGGCACACATGAGAAATCTTGAGTTTCTTATTGTAAATTCATTCCTTTTTCCATTTATTTCATTGAAATATATGGTACTAAGTTGCTGTGCAGTGAATTGTACATTGTTTCTGCATTTGCTGAATCTTATTTCTAAGGGAATTTGGAATTTGGAAATTGAAACTTCCTTTTCATTTTTTGATTATGTTAGCATGCTATTACCATATCTTCTAAGTGTCGGAAATGTAATTTGTAGGGATGTTTTGATGCATTGTCTCTTAAAGTAATGGCTGACAGTAGGGGTGTTCAAATATTGTTTGATGGTTATAGATGGGTTTTGGCCAATTCAGTCATAATATAGATGGATGATGCATGCGGTGAATATTTGTACTCATTTTTTGAGATTTGGGCATGAATTATTATAAAAAAAAATTATATGATATTCTCTTATTTTTATTAGAATGTTGAAAAGTATCAAATGTAAAACTCAGCAGTGGTTTCTTACAATTCTGTCTTCTTTATGTTCTCAAAAGAATGGCTCATCATTTTCTGCAGATTTAGTTTCTGCAAATTTCTCCCTGTGAGGGCTCCATCTAATTTATTGTCATATTGTGTAGGGTAATGTTTGAGTTTGATCAGTTCTAATTGTTTCTTATTTTGTCACCCACAAAGCTGTTCAGTTTATCCGAAGGAATATGACGATCTGTACATTACTCTTAACAGTAATTTATTTTACACATTTTCATGTTAGAATAGTTATTTTTAAGTAACTATAATGTATATCACCTTATCTTTTAAGGAAAAAGGGTCCATTTCCCTAAATCATATTGATCTTTGAAGTTTGATCAGATGCCTCTTTAATGAATGGTTATTTTGTTTTGTCAGTCATAACTTCCAATAGAGGATTTTAATTTTGATTCGATATGTCTATTTGATGAATGGATATTTATTTTGAAAGTCTTGACTTATTTTTAACTAGTTTACTTGCAGAATCATTCATGAAAGATATTGGCAGCCAGTATGGAATTGTGTCTGGGTCTCGGGAGAATTCCCTCTACAATGCTCTTTGGGTAGCACAAGCACTTTTACGTAAAGGGTAACATTTGAATTGCGAGTTTCTTTTCTTAACAGGAGTGAGATTTTTGTTTTCTTCTTCTTCCCAGTATATCTTTATGTGCGTCGTTGTGTATAGTAATTAGTAAGTGATAAAACTATTGCAGATCTGCTAAAACTGCTGATAAAAGGATACTCTTGTTCACAAATGAAGATGACCCTTTTGGGAGCATGAAGGGTGCAGCAAAAACAGATATGATGAGAACCACAGTGCAGCGTGCTAAAGTAGGAACAACTATTTAATATTACTCTTGAATGCCTTATGTTTTGTGAGACCACACTTTTACTTGGAGAAATTTCATTTTTTTGTGTGAAAAGCTTTAGTGCCAATTTTCAGGATGCACAAGAGCTTGGTATTTCAATTGAACTTCTCCCCTTGAGTCGACCTGATGAGGAGTTCAATTTTTCACTTTTCTATGCTGTATGGCTATAACTAAACCATTTGATCTCTCTATGATCCATTTGTATACCTTAATTGGATTTAAGTTCAAAACATTTGATACAAATGTGAATGCGTTTCAGGAATTGATTGGATTGGAAGGCGACGATGCCACTCAGTTTATGCCCTTGGTTGGACAAAAGTATGATATTTTTTTTTTCCCTGAAATTGATTTTACTATTTCTTGCAATTGCAAGGACTATCACATTATTTTATCTGACATTAATGTTTTGACTTTTGAGATTTACAATTTTTTTGATGAAATCGAGATTTGGGTTACTAGAATCTACAGTAATTATAAAGCCATAGGGTGTGATATGTATAAGCAGAAGTTTTCCGCCATGAAGCAAATTTCTAGTCATGGTTGTTGACTAAACATGGAAATCAGAATCGGACTGAACATGCTAGTTTGTTAAATTATTAATTTTCAGGCCATGGTTGTTATTAAACATGGATAAATTGACTTAAATATTTAATTTCTTAAAAAAGGTGTTTTTCATGCCAATGTCAGACTCTTCCTTGCATTTGCATCTTTGTGATAGTAGGAAAAAAGAAATGGGATGGCAATGCGTTTTGCATTAATATTTTTATCTAGTAATTTATTTTGAGGAGTTGAGGGCAATCATAATTTTTATTTTGTTAATTCTGAAAAGCTCATTTTTTTTTACTCACTTGGAATATTTAATCTTCTTCAACTACCAATGATTTCCCATCATATATTAATATTGAAACATTGATGCTGAAATATCTGTTGCATGCTCACAAACTTCCTTTTCATGTGAATTTCTATAATCAAATTTCAGATTGGAGGATATGAAGGATCAACTGAGGAAATGCATGTTTACAAAGCGTATAGTTAGAAGAATCACATTCTTAATTGCAAATGGTTTGTCATTTGAATTGAATTCATATGCTTTGATACGTCCAACTACACCAGGTACAAGGATGTCTATTTTCTTACTACTGTTTTTCTCATTTTCTTTCTTTCAAATTTTTTTGCAATGATTCTGACATCATATCTTGTAAAAATTGAATAGTAATAAAATTTTTCTCATGCTTTAGGGGCAATTACATGGCTTGATTCTGTTACCAATCGTCCTATAAAGGTAATGCAAATGTTAACATTTTTCGCATATATATATATATATTTCATTTATATATTCATAATTTATATATTATATATTACTGATTAATGCATACTAATATACGTATTTGTGAATAAATTATGTTTTATAATTATTTGATATTGTGATGATTTTAATAAATATTCTAACCATAATAAGATTAGCATGTCAATATATATATATATATATATATATGATATACGTGCTCATTGATACATATTGAATATATGTATTTATCAATAACATATTATTTTTATAACATTTGATATTTTATAGAATTTAATAAGTATTTTAATCAAATTAGATTAGTATGTTAGTATAATTAGTCATTTAAATTAGTAGTCATGTGTAACAGTAATTTAAGAAAATTATATTTTGATCGTGTACATGTATTAATCTAAAAGTCTAATACTATGTTATATTATTTGATTCAAAATAATCAAATATTAAATATAATACAACTGAAATTATAAAAATTTCTAATTTAACATGTAGTTTCAAGTTGAATAGTCTAAATTTGTAAAAGGAATAATTTTTTAAATGTTAATCTGTGTCATGGTTGTAATAGTTAATACTATAATCTAATATGTTTAATATATATATATATATATATAAATAAGATTTTACGAGATTTGGCATACTTAAAATAGAATTAGGATATACTTGATTTAAGTACTTATGGAATAGAAGTAGAAATGTAGAATTATAAACTTTGATTAGTGTTAAGGATTTTTATAGGAAAATCAGGGATTTATTTCCTATTTAGAATATTCTCTCTTTGTAATTTATTTCCCATTTAGAATATTTTCTCTTTTTATTTTCTTCCTTGATTCTAGGATAGAAGTTTTATATAAACTTGTATATTTCTTTGTAATGATTTAAGAAATACAGAAAAAAAGTATTTCTCCTTTTCCAACATGGTATTAGAGCTGGGTTACCAGTCTTTTTCTTCTACCTAAAAATTCTATTTTCTAGGGTTTTAATACCCAATCCAATTAAGAGAGTTTAAGCTCTCACCTCCTACACAAGAGGAAGTGGCGAACGCCGAATTGTCATTCGGTGAAATTTCTGTCGATAGTAGCACCGGCGCGTGAGCTATTCTCCAGTGACCTTTTTTGAAGTTCTATTTTTCCAACTTTGTTTGACCTTTTTTTTCATGGTCCTCCGGTGCTTGAGGTTCTATTCTTGGAATGACTTCTCTGCTAACAATTCATGAAGCTTTTTCCGAAGTTAGAAGAGAAGAAGCACGATAAAGTGTGATGTTTAAAAACAGGTATGTTTCCATCAATAGCTTAGAGATGAATACTTCAGCTCTAGCAACATAGAGGTTCCAAGAGGAAGGAAAAAATGATGGCAAACGACTGTGGTGTGATTACTGCAAAAAACCATGCCATACACAAGAAACATGCTGGAAAATTCATGGCAAACCAAAAAATATGAAAAAGAAGTATAGTGGAGGAGGTCGCGCATTTCAGGCTGTCTCAGATCAAAAGCAACAATCTTCAAGTTCATTTTCTTTTACTAAGAAACAAATAGACCAATTGTTCAAGCTTCTTGGGTCTCAAAAAACTCCATATTTCTTAGCTCAAAAAGGTAACTATTTGCAAATTGCTCTTATTAGTGTCAATTCTAATCATGTTTGGATCATTGATTCAGTTGCAACTGATTATATGACTGGATGGTCTAGCCTTTTTTCTTCATATAGTTCATGTGCAAGAAATCAAAAAATTAATATTGTAGATGACTCTCTTTCAGCCATTGCGGGAAAAGGTTCCATTGTAGTGTTCCCATCTCTTACTCTTCAAGTTCCCAAGCTCTCCTGTAATTTGTTGTCTATTAGTAAGCTAGTTCCTGATTAAAATTGTCAAGCTAATTTTTTCCCAACTCACTATGTGTTTCAGGATTTGACCTTGGGGAGGATGATTGGCAGTGCTAGACAGAGTGAAAGATTTTATTTTATTTGAGGATGGTTTTGAGTCGAGGCGACAATCCCACCAAATAAGTACCTATTTCGAATCTATTTCTGTTGCTAATAAAGAAGTTATGTTATGGCATTTTAGGTTAGGTCATCCTAGTTTTAGATATTTAAAACATTTGTTTCCAAAGTTATTTGATAATAAAAATCTATCATTGTTTTGTTGTGAAATATGCGAGTTTGCAAAATATCATTGCACTTTTTTTCCTTCACAACCATACAAACCATGAAAACCGTTCACTATGATTCACAATGATGTTTGGGGTCCAAACAAGATAAGTACACCATTTGGTAAGAAATGGTTTGTTACTTTTATTGATGATCATACTCGACTTTGTTGGGTATTTCTATTGAAAGAAAAATAAGAACTTGAAAAAGTTTTCAAAAACTTTTGCAATATGATGCAGACTCAATTTCAAACTAATATACAAATTTTCAGAAGTGATAATGAAAAAGAATATTTTAATATGATATTGGAAAATTTTTTTCTGGAAAAATGGATCATTCATCACAGTTCTTGCATTGATACACCTCAACAGAATGAAGCTGCTGAAAGGAAAAATAAACATTTATTGGAGGTGGCTCGTGCATTACTTTTTACTACTAAAGTTCCTAAGTATTTGTGGGGAGAAACTATTTTAACTGCATCATCCTTAATAAATAGAATGCCTTCCAAAATTTTGCAATACCAAACTCCTTTCCAAGTGTTCACAACAATTTTTTTTCATGTCAGACTTTCTGCAGATCTCCCTCTAAAAGTTTTTGGATGCACAACTTTTGTCCATGAACATAGGAAAATTGGCAGACTCGAATCTAGAGCTATAAAATGTGTTTTCACTGGTTATTCCCCGCATCGGAAAGGTTATAAATGTTTTGATTCAGTATCAAAAAATTTTTTTGTCACAATGGATGTCACATTTTTTGAAAAATAACCGTTTTTTAAGGATATTCATCTTCAGGGTCAGACTTGTAAGGAAGATTCTTTTGTCAAATCTTGTGATGATATCTTTTTTTTAGATGATGTGGTTGTTTCCCAAGATCCTGAGTCCAATGCACTTACAATAATTGGTTAAGAGTTATGTGTTGAAACTACTCTTACTATGAGTGATGTTCCTTCTACATTTGGGCCTACATCTGAAAATCAAATTTTTGAACAACGATCATTGGAAAATGAAAGCAAAGGATAACCTACTATAGTGTCACAACATGATAATGCTATAACAATAGGCAATAGATTCACTGAAGGTGACCAAACTTAGAAAGAGATTGTTTACTCGAAGAAGAACCATAAGCAAAGGAAAGACGAATTGGCTCTTTAGCACAGTCATGAATCCGAACTAAGGACAAATCAACAATCTGAATCTAGTGCAAGTAATTTCCATTCTCTTCCTGAAACTTTTAATTTTAATATCCCTATAGCCCTTCGCAAAGGAGTTAGATCCTGTACTAGATATCCCTTATCTAAATATGTATCATACTCAAATTTATCTCCATCTCTTGTTGCGTTTACATCTAAATTGTCTAGTGTAGAAATTCCTTGCAATGTACAAGAGGCTCTAGAAATTCCAAAGTGGAAGGAAGCAGTACTTGAAGAGATGAGAGCTCTTGAGAAGAACAATACTTGGAGTGTCGTGGCATTACCAGTAGGGAAGACGACTGTAGATCGTAAATGGGTTTTTATTGTGAAATATAACTCTGATGGTTCAGTAGAGAGATGCAAGACTCAATTAGTAGCTAAGGGATTCATCCAGATGTATGATATGGATAACTCTGAAACTTTTGCTCTTGTTGTAAAATTGAACATGG
Source organism: Balakata baccata (assembly GCA_949630135.1). Taxonomy (NCBI): domain Eukaryota; kingdom Viridiplantae; phylum Streptophyta; class Magnoliopsida; order Malpighiales; family Euphorbiaceae; genus Balakata; species Balakata baccata. The sequence continues at coordinate 2,509 of CATIWF010014333.1, read as the reverse complement.
TAATAGTACTTTTATCTATTGCTACAAATTTGGATTGACCTTTGCGGCAATTAGATGTGAAAAATGCATCGCTAAATGGAGACTTAGATGAAGAAGTGTACATGGATAGTCCACTGGGCTTTGAAGAGAAATTTGGTTCCAAAGTGTGTAAACTAAAGAGATCATTATACGGCATCAAAAAATCCTCGAGAGCTTAGTTTGAAAAGTTCACACAATCTGTAAAAAAATAAGGATATTCCCAGGGACAAGTTGACCGTACCTTTTTTATCAAATTCTCTTATGAAGGAATGATTGTTGTGTTAATAATCTATGTTGATGATATTATTCTCACGGGTGATGATGTGGTTGAAATGGAAAGATTAAAGAAAAGCCTTGCATTAGAATTTGAGATCAAAGATTTGGGAGCTTTAAGATATTTCTTTGGAATGGAAATTGCCCGTTTAAAAAAAGGAATTGTGGTATCTCAACGTAAATACATCCTTGATCTCCTAAAAGAGACTGAGATGAGTGGTTGTAGAGTTGCTGAAATTTCTATGGATCCTAATGTGAAACTTTGGGAAAAGGAAGTATTTCTGTTGGTACTAGTAGATACCAAAATTTATTGGAAAATTGATCTACTTGTCTCATACTTGATCATATATTGCTTTTTCAATCAACGTTGTGAGTCAATTTATGCATGCATCTTATGAACACCTTGAGGCAGTATACCAGATTCTGAGATATTTGAAATCTACTCCTGTAAAATGTTTGTTTTTTAAGAATAATCAAAGGAGTATTGAAGTATTTACAGATGCGGATTGGGTTGGCTCAGTAACTGACATGAGATCCACTTTGGGGTATTGTACTTTTGTTTAGGGAATTTGGTTATTTGGCGAAGTGAAAAACAAAGTGTTATTGCCCAAAGTAGCGCAAAAACTGAATTTAGAGCGATGACTCAAGGAATTTGTGAGGTGCTATGGTTACAAAGAATTCTCAATAAGCTTAAGATTTATGTGGAACTTCCTCTGAAGCTGTATTGTGATAATAAGGCTGCAATATGTATAGCTCATAATCCTATCTAGCACGATAGGACAAAGCATATTGAGATTGATTGACACTTTATCAAAGAAAAACTTGAAACTGGAACTATTTGTCTACCATTTGTTCCGTCTAGTCAACAGACAACAAACATCTTGACCAAAGGGCTTCCAAGGCATGATTTTTAGCATCTTATAAGCAAGTTGGACATGATTGATATTTATGCACCAACTTGAGGGGGAGTGTAGAAAAATCCAGGATTTATTTCCTATTTAGAATATTTCCTCTTTGTGATTTATTTTCCATTTAGAATATTTCCTTTTTTTATTTTCTTCCTTTTTTATTCCTTAATTCTAGGATAGAAGTTCTATATAAACTTGTATATTTCTTTGTAATGATTTAAGAAATACAGAAAAGAAGTATTTCTCATTTTCCAATAATTTTAATTATAGTATTAATAAGATTTGCATATATAATTGTAATATGATTAAAATTAATTGTATGCTTAGAACAATCTATAGTTAAATAATGATACACTTTGAGTCAAGTATTTCATTTGTAAATATCATAAAAAATTGAAGACTCTTTTACCTGTTCATGTACCCTCACACACACATGCACACACACATGCGTGCGTATAAAAGTCGTGCAAAAGTGACTTCCAGCAAGATGCCACAAAGGGTTTTAGATGTAAGGGGAATTATTATTGGCATTCTCAAAGAATAATGGTGCAACATAATTGTAAAAAATAGAGATATGAGAATATATTTCTTGTGTTTATTGCTACAAGCTTTACATATTTATATACAAAGATGGAATGCTAATAAGGCAACTATACTAATTAGGATACTATACTAATTAGGATATTTACAACTACTAATTAGGGGATTATCTAATTAGGATATTTGCTACCACTAATTAGGAGATTATTTAATTAGGATATTTTATTCTGTAACACTCCCCCTCAAGCTGGAGCATAGATATTAATCATGCCCAACTTCTTATAAAGATAATTAACTCAAGCCCCATTTAAAGCTTTAGCGAAGAGATCTCCCAATTGTTCTCCTGTCTTCACATATCTTGTGGAGATCAAACCTTGCTGTAGTTTCTCCCGAACGAAGTGGCAGTTGATCTCAATATATTTTGTTGATTCGTGGAAAATAGGATTAGAAGCAATATGAAGAGCGGCTTGGTTATCACACCACAACTTTGCTGATACCGTAATCTTGAAACCCACCTTTGTCAAGAGTTGACATATCTACATAATCTCATATACAGATTGTGCCATGGCTCGATATTTTGATTTAGCACTTGAGCGTGATAGAACATTTTGCTTTTTACTCTTCCATGTAACCAAATTTCCACCAATAAAGACACAATAGCCTGATGTAGATCTTCTATCAATCTTTGAACCTGCCCAATCGGCATCTGAGAAGCACTCAATATAAGTGTCCATGATTCGCATACAAGATACCACGTCTAGGGGCTTTTT
>CATIWF010014328.1:0-21475 GCA_949630135.1 Balakata baccata | reverse complement strand
AAATTAATCCAAAATAAACTTTGATTTTGGACTTTTTCCACCAACTTTCCAAATTTTTCAATTTCGTACTTGAGCAAATTTATTTTCTTAAATTTCATATCTCAAATAACCTTATCTCCTCAAATTGAATATACCAATATTTTCAGAAAAATTTTCTCTTAGGAATGGTTTTCCCAATTTTATAAAACGACCACTAGTGCAAAAATTATATTTTTTCGGTTTAGTCCTTTTTCTAAATCATCCCGTAAAAAATCATCTGAAGTCTGATTTCTAAATTATCAGTTTTAAAAATCTTAGAATTCAATTGTGATCACCTTGGCATCATTGTGATAGTAAATGTATATCTCTAACTCTCAATCGGAATATCAGACTGTAAATCTACACTAGAAACATTATTTCTGCAAATCGGAGCCCTTAACATCAAAATATCTCCATATAACTTCACATATGACCTTAAAATATTATTTTTCCCATTATTGTATGTTTAACTTGAATTCTCACCTCTGGACGAAAACCTTGTATTCTCAACCCAATCTATTGCCTTGATTTATGTGTATGACACGAAATTGCAACGTTTCATCAAATTAATTCAATATTCATATTAAGCTTCATATTATCATATTGAATTAGATTTCTTATACTCATATGTTCGTATTTAGATTCTGATCGGTACGTCTCCATACTGCGGTATAAACGACAGCAATACACGTATACGGTTAGGGTATACATTGCAGACGTGACAATTCAAATTTTTTTTGTCGATAACCTCATACCAATAAATCGAATATTGATTAATACGTAATTGATCTAACACTACTTGAAAAAAAAACAGCTCTTTTGCTCAAAAATGAAATGTTCCAAATGTTCATAGAAATTCTTGCTCTCATTAGACCATTTGTATCTATATACATTAAGATCTCAATTTATAAATCTGTCGGTTCGATATATATATATATATTATCAAAAATTTGAATTCGATACAATTAAGCTAAAGCTTATTAGTTATATCATTGACTATGAGAAACAAAAGTCACAGCAGATACAAGAGTTATCACAAAATTTAGCTTTCATTAACGTTATATCATGTCCATTTCTTACACAACCAAATCTACATAGTTATAAATATCTATAAATTCGGCTTTACATAAATGTTTGTTTAGACAATCGAACATCATCTCGTCGGTATTGATTGTTTTTTTTTTTTTAGCAAATTACCCCACGACTCCTTTTATAACAATATCCCACAAACAAACCCTCCTTTCATCAAACCCATAAACATTCCTTTCATAAAACAATATTACTTAAATATCCCACAAATCATAACCCATTTTCTCTTTCATTAGATAATCAGAATCCTATTTTTTTCTCACCCCATCCATTCAGTTTTATCCCTTATTTTTTAGGTTTCAAATTGCTTCCATTCTTTTTCCTTTTTGCGAATCTTCTCTGCTCTAGCGTTTTCTTTAATTTTATTCCTTATTTTATGGGTTTCATATTTCTTCAAATCTCTTTCCCTTTTTGAATCTTTTGTGTCCTAGAATTGGTGGTCTACGGTCGCTCTTTCGTACCGTTTTGCTAGTGTCGTTGTTTTTGCCACTCTCTCTTATCGATTGGGGCAAGTTTTTACTCATTTGTGTATCCTCTATGCAGTTGCATCTTTAATATTTGTATTCTTCACGTCGCCATCACCTTATTGTTGTTGTTTATTTAGCAAAAGTAAGTCATTCTCACACTTCTATCCACTGCAAAATTCCAATACAACGACACTATTTACCTTGAAATTGATATATGATACATTTATTTCCCAAGATCTTCCATGTTGAATAAATATCAGTATGTTATCCATACCTGCATATCAAAAAAATACCATTAATTCATCATATTTCACATTTTTTTTTATGAATTCATACATTTTCAGAACAATGCAACAGTACACATATAACCTATATACCACACATGTAAGGTTTCTAGGCAATAAAATTCTAATTATGCAGATATCAGTTAATTTTGATCAAGCACGTTTGTAAAACATAATTTTTTTTAATATGAATTTAATTCATAACTTATAAGAACTAATTAATGAGTACCCAACAGATGGTTATACAATAAAACAAGAAAGCCGACATATAACAAATTAAAGCAATAAAAACACGAGAGATTAGGGGAAAAAAATTGGCATAAATTAGGGCGAGAGCGGCTTGCCAATGCCATATTTAGTTGAGCAATGGCTCAGCCTGTTGCCACTAAAAGGCCCAAATTGGCTGCTTCAAAGTATGCCTGGGGAAATGATATTAATTCCTTACTCCATAGGAAACACACCAAAATCACAACCATTTATTGAGTTTTGGAATTTTCAGGATTAAAAGACTTTAAACGAGGAATTTTAAACAATTTATATATTTATGTTAAATCTATCATTTGATTACTTAAAAAAAGTCAAAATTCATGGATTATAAAAAATCTTTCATCCACCAAAATTTTTCATTTTTTAAGAATTTGATTTCCTACCTCGTAGATGGAATAGTTCAAAATCCATGAATTTGATCGATAAGGAATTATTGTCAGATTTTTTTATTCTAAAATTGTCTCTAATAAATTAATAATATTTCAAAATTATTCTTAAAACTAAAAAAGTAAAAATAAAATTTCTTTTAATTTCAACTAATTGTTTTAGCTTATTATTATTATTATTATTATTATTATTATTATTATTATTTTGCATAATATAGTGTTAACATGCATTAAATTATTAATAAAACATATTTTTAGCAATTTAATTAAACATTATAACGTTTAATAATTTTATTTTTTAACCCTTAAAATAGTTAATAATAAATTATCAATATTTAACGCCAAACACCAAATCTGAATAAAACAGAAGCATGCCCATTTTTCAGAAATCGAATTAAATAGTCATGCATGAATTTTCCCTTTCTTTTATGCATATTTGTGACTTGTCCCACATAATTTTTTATTTTGTGTTTACCAATTTCTATCCAACATCTATAAAATTACTTGTACTTTAATAGCCGATCTATTTGTGTTGCTTAACCTGCAATAAATTACTAGTATTTTAATACAGATGAAAAAAGATGATACAAACTGTGCAATATCAATAAAATTACTTGTACTGTAATAACCGATTTACTTGTGTTGCTCAACCTGCACCAGAATTTTAATGCTGATGGAATAAAATGATATAAAATATGATGAACTATGTAAGCATAGTTGTCATATGCATATTGTTCAAAACAAATAGAAGCATTTCCCCAATGAATTGGGTTTTTAATATCAAAGAACCAGAACTTAATTTCATTTAAATGAAGCTTTGATAAATTCACACAAAAATCACCTTTTCCTATTATAGCAATTAGCCAATTGAATAGGCCAAATAAATATACAAATATCTCGTTAGTACCACTACACATTGAAAACTTTCCCCTTAAATTTTCTCAAAAAATCTCAAATGCTGCCTCAGTCATCAAACTCAAAGTATTAGTAATGCAAGTGAGCAATGGACACGAGAAGAAAAATTAAAGTTCAAAAAGGTGAGAAAGCTGTACAAAAGAAGCCTATACAGACAAGGTTGTTTGCTAAAATACCGGATTAATGCTTCCACTCCTAAGAAACCTCATCCTGCTTCCCATTAGAGTCAAAGGTTGTTCTAGGTGCAGGTGGCCTTGCCGGAGTAGGTTATGGTGGTGGAGCTTTAAGGGCATAAGTCAGTCTGGATGCTGAATTCTCAATTAGACCAGTAACTCCTGCAGCAGCTGACTGTGCACTTGAAGGAAGGAAGAGATCATGCTTCTGGTCTTTATATGCACCCCAAACCTGCAAATCAGCAGATCAACCAATCATTTTGTCTCAGCAAACTGAACCAACATTCAATAATTATGATTTGGCTGCTAATTATACATCAGTATTAGTGAGACTGAGACCCTAAATACAAAAGCATATTTCACTGCAATAACTGCAGCAGTTGATTACTTATCCTGTCAATCTCATGACAGTGGTCTTTTAACAGCACACAGACCAGCCAAAAATAAACTTTTTTTTTTAATTAAAAAAAAAAACAGTTTAAAATAGAGCATTTGAGAAAGGAATGCACTGGGCACTTACATCGGAGGCATTTAATATCTCACACACTTTACTACTATGTGCCCCTTCTGTTGCAAATGCATGTAAAACCTGGACAGTATAATAATGTCATATAATTTTGTTACTCAGAGAAAGAAAATCATGAAATAACCTTAAAAGATTTCTTATAGATTGTCTATATTCATAACAACATAAAGTGGAGGCAAACAAATAATGATGGAACACGGACTTCATCCCCAATCATGTTTCGAAACAAGCATCACCAATTTCACATGTTTGCAAATGTATTAAGATTATTTGTCCAGATAAGGCGTTTGTTTGAGTGCATAAAAAGAGAACGTACACAATTCCCCCATGTCGTGCAAAAGGTAATTAAAAACCAAGGCAACACAAAAGGTTCACCCAATTGCCAAAAATTTCGATTGGGGCTTTTCAATGTCAGGCAAACAATATAAAGGTTCAATTGCCAAAGGACATTCATAGACCAACATTTTCTTTTCTGAAACCTAGCATTTGCTGCTTTGTGAGAAGGAAAAACACATACAAGCATCTCAAAGTGTGATACCCTGATTATCCATATCTATTATTCTATTTTACTGAAAAATATCCATTTTAACATTACTTTATTGAATATCCTATTATATTATCTTGATTTTTAATTTGATTATTTTCTTTATTCTGATTTTATTTGAGTTGGTTACACAGATTCCTTCTTTTTAGTTTCATTTCCACTAAAACTCTTATCTCATATTGTCAAGAAATATCTATTGGAAATCTCAAAGTAAATATATGCGGGGGATTCATAAAAAAAAAAAATAGGGAACTCTGAAATTTCTAAAAATGGAGAGTTGGCAAGAAATATTAAACCGAACACCAGACACAGCCTGATAAGAACAGAAAAAAAATGTAAACAACCATTTTGAGGGCAAATAATAATAATAATAAAATCCAACCTCAATTGCGAGCACCCTGCCAATAGAACCCTCTGATTCATTCCACTTCATCTGATAGCAAATTCCATTCGTTCCCCCTGCCCTCCAGTCAAGAATGCCAAGAAGTACTTCAACAAGACCGACCCTGAATTATTTAAGGAAATTAGTTGCAATATAAGGAAGAAACTCTTGGATTTCCACAATATTCTTAATGAACTGAAAAAAAAAAATTACAAACTTCTGAAAAGATGCCTTTGAAGATACACTCCCAAGAAACAATATATGAGGACCATACTGGCATGATCTTTTATTTTATTTTCTTCACCCTAGTGTTACTGTTAGGAAACTCATGCAATGTTTACTGCAAATATTATTTCAAAATTGTAAATAACAGCTCAAATTTTAAGAGGCTCCAATTTCCAAGTGTTTTATCTTCAGCTTATGGTTGGTCTTGCAGGATTAACTTGAAATATTAGCAACCTGTCGTTTGAATTCTACTGCACATCAATTATGCTCATGTGCTGTGCTTACAAAAGTTTTTGAAGAATTCTCATATCACTTAGCAAAACAACCATTTGACTTGCAGCAGCTATATTCACCATTAGAAAATCCTTCTAATTTATGTGACCCATAATTTTAGAAAGAACCCGAGTTTTAAATAATTGGCATCAGCAAGGTGCAGACCTAAGCCCATTGCAATATCTGACAGTAAATTTGATAAATCTAGCTGGTATCATGAGAAAACAAGGAAAACTTACTTAAGTCCTTGGGCAACTAAAGCATCCCGAGCACGATTTCCAGCAACTACAACTCGTTTTAGTGTCTCAAGAGCCAGTATGCTTCCACCATGCCACCCTATAGCTTTCATTAGAAGTGGAACCACCTAAAAAGCCAGGTATGCATGCTCAGCAACAAATATGAATAATACTCGAAATCACACATATTAACAGGCACGCATGCAATTTGAAATAAGTAACCATTAATCATCTAAAATAGTTTGAATCCTAAAATCTAAAATTCAAGCTTGATCTCTCTCTCTCTCTCTCTCACACACACACACACAAACAAACACAAAGAGGCACACAGGATACAGGTAGATGCATATGCACACACACACACACACACAAAAGGCACACAGGACACACGTACAAGCATAGGCACACACAATCTGGAATAAGTAATCAAATAACATGGTTTGATATTTCCTAAAATCTAAAAAGCCTAATTCATCCAAAGAGTGAAAATTGAAGTGAACGAAATGGACTGAACTATGAGAATCTATAAGGTTTTCTTTATCCAATGGGTTGAGGGAGTCTTTAATCACATTATCCTCGGTCTTATGAGTTTGGATTCTTTAAAATTATCAAAATGGGCCTTCCAACAAAATAGCTGTAAGCTACCAGGATAGATTTTTCCTTCACTTATTTGGTCATTTCATTGTCCTTCAATTTTCCCATTTGGGACTCTTCTCGTTCTTTAATACTCTACCTCAAGTGCAACATGGCTTCCTTAACATTACTATTGTCTAGTTGTCACTTACATATATTGATCATATAGCAATCTAATTTTTGTCTGAGCTAGCTGCCCTTCATCTTTTTTGGGTGGTTATGGGCTCCAATACCATCTCTTGATATGACTCTATCCCATTTTTGGCCTTCTCAATTTTGAATTTTTAAAATTATCAAAATGGGCTTTCCACCAAAATAGTTTAAGCTACCAAGGTGATTTTTCCTTTTAACGTATATGCCATCCCTAATGTTCCCACGTGGAATGCTTTTTATTCTTCAACAAAATAGATGTTCTGCCAAACAGCATTCAACCAACTCCTACATGTGTTGGGCCCAGAGAGACATCAAACTCAATCTCAGTGCCTCCATCAGGAAAAAAACATACCTGAGGTGTTCCTGCACTAGTAGCTGCCATGGCCTCAGCACATATAGTACTGGCTGCAAGTTGATGTAGAACACGCAAACAGCTAAGGTGGACACGTTCTTGTGTAGTTTGAGCTGGCGGTATAGTCCATCATCAGATTTGTATGTTCCGTCAGCATAGCTGCCATTTTTCGACTCCTCTGATGCCATTGCTTCTCGTCTTCCCTCATATGCTACAGCAGCTACAAGTTTGGGAACACATCCAAGATACCCAACATGATCTGCCAGTGCAGGATGCACTCGCAGTAATGAAACCAAAGCAGCAGAAAGAAGTAACGGAAGCTCAGGATCTAAAGCTTGTGAGTCATAGTGTGTGGCAGCAATGGATGACAAATATTGATCCAGTAGCCCTTCCAAGAATCTCTTCGGATTTCTAAGAGGAAATTTGGGATCCTTAAGGAATAGTCTGACATAGATTCCACCAACCTGCATATATACCAATAAAATTGAGAGTTCCCAGGATAACAATTATAACAATTTAGTATATCAAGTATTATTTGTAACACAAATATACTTCAATTTATATTTTGTAATACAAAAATATTTCAATTTTTATTTTCTAACTAAATAGTTCTTCTATTTATGATATGAAATATGCACATCAAATAAATTTTAATAAAAATAAAATTAACTATAATATTCATATCAGATAAATTTCAATTTCATTGACCAAGTATTATAACTAATTTTTTTATTAAAATTTATCTGAATATTTTATGTTATACTTTTATTAGAGAGACCAAAGAAGTGTTTAGAAATATTGTTAAGTGTTTCAAAAGCAAATTTTACATTTTTTGATTTTATTTTTTTAATTTTTTATAAATTATTTTTTTCAAATACGTTTCTGGAAAAAATATATATTTATATGTATTTACCAAAAATACTTTTCAAAACTCAAAAAAATTAAAAATATCAATTTTTTTTCGAAAAACGTTTTTCCATAATAGACATAAGTATTATTTAGTTACAAAATAAAAGTTGAAGCACTTTTTTGTCATAAATAATTTTTGAGATACTGAATTGTTATAATTTACATAATTGGGATACCTTTATATTACAAATAATTTTTGTGGTACTGAGTTACAATTTACATAATTTGGGTACTTTTTTGTTACGAATAATATTTGAAATAACGAGTTGTTACAATTTACATAATTGATGTATCGTCGGCGAAATTCACCCGTTCATGCTAGATAACGGAATAGAGAGGATCACCATTGACGGCAAACAAAAATGGAATTGGAGCAGATCAATGGAGGTGTCAAAGAAATCAGGAGGTTTATTGAAGGAGACCTTAGAAAGCGAGATCCATTGAGCAATTTGTTGGGTCTAATTTTCTCGGGATAGTGAGGGAAAAATAGGATAAATTAAAAGTTAGGCAGAAACCAAAGAAAGTGCAAGAGATTATGCAGTTGGAGACTATCCGAAAAGAACCTGATGAGCTGTGAAATTTTGGGAACAGAGTAGGAGTGATTAACAGGAACTAAGATGATATTAGGATAGAGGGTTACCAAATTTTATTTTAATTTTTTTTTTAAATAGTTAGTAATATTTGTGCACTGCTCATGACATTATAGATAATGATAAAAGTAGTTTGCAACGTAATAAATTGACTGGAAAAAAGTTAAAAATAATAAACAAAAATGAAATTAATAATTATTAGCTTATTTTAAAATATTTTATAATTTCATTTAATGCTTTTGATTCCGATCATTAAACAGATAAATGGTGAGAAATAAAACAAGATGAAAGAGCACTTAAAAATAATTGGGCGTGTGATTACAATATATTTATTTTCATCCGTAATTAACTACTACTCCAGCAATATATATAAATATAAATATTATTTATTTCAACACTTTTTTATTTTAATTTATTTCAACTAGTATAAAATATTTTTGCTTTTAATTCAAGTTAGATAAAATAAATGAGTGTATGAATATATTACAAAAGTATTTTATATTAGTTGAAAATTAGTCATATATAAAAATGGACAGCAGCGACATTAGTTTTACATTCTGAAGAACGATGAATGAGACTACAAATCAATTTCTTCATTGATTATCCTTTAATTAAAGAAGTGAATCAATTCCATCAAATGTAATTTTATGAAAGTATAAACTTAAATCAATATGTTAAAATAGATTAATCATTAATTTTGGTTCAAAAATTGCTAATAGAATTCTTAATCATTAAAAAAGTAAGTCATTTTCTTTTATTACAATCTGTAAAAATAATTACTAATATAAATTCCGTCAGTTCGACATGCACAATTCAAAATCCAAAATAATAGACATCACAAATCACAAATTTTACCACTTAAAATATTTTATCCTCAAAATTTATTTGATAAATTAGTTTTTAATAGTTAGAGGTATTAATTTTCTAGGTTAGATGACTTTGACCTTCAATCAAATTGCATAATTTCTTTGTTTTTTCTTAAAAAATTTGTAATTATTCATTATATTTATTTCATACGAAGCATCAATATGGACTTTATTTTCATTTAAAAAAAAAATTATGCGTACGTTATTTTTTAATAAAATTGCCACTCTTTTTGTTTTTAATGAAATTTTAACAAAATTTATATATTATTAATTTTTTATTATATATTCAAGTTAATAATTATTGGATATATATATATATATAATAAAATTTTATTTATAATATATTATTTAAATTTTATTTTTTTATGCAGTCCGACGCAATACGGGAATAATTTACTAATAACAATATAAAACCAATCTCGTCTGAATTAATAATAATAATAATAATAATAATAATAATAATAATAATAATAATAACAATAATAATAATAATAATAATAATTTTTCTAATATAATAATAATATATACTTATAAAAATCTTTTGAGGACAAATTGAAATTTCAACAAGTATTTATAATTTTAGAAATTAACTATTTTTTCATTAACGTGTATTGTCCGTAATTAATAGATATTGAACTCGTTATTAATTCATATAAATATTATTAATTTATTTATTTTTAAGAGTCATATTAAAATATAGATAGTAAGTACTTTACAGTTTTTTGTCCTTCTCCAAATTATCAATTTTTTCATTATTAAGAAACATGTATAAAATAGAATTAGTAAATACTTTACGGTTAATTACTAATTTATTCATTATTAAGAGTTTTATATAAATAGAGGTAGTAACAACTTTACAGTCATTTTGTTTATCGCCTTATTCCCACTTTTATATATTCTAGTTTTTCATTAATTTGTATTGCACGTGATTGCTAGATATTGAACATGTCATTAATCATTATTTGATTTATATATATATATATATATATATATATTTTGCATTTTATTAATTTGTTTTATCTTATTATAATATTTTATTCATAGATAGTTATAAGAATGTTATTAAAAGTCATATATAAAATAAAAGAAATAATTACTTTACAGTCATTTTTGTTCCCTACACCCACTTTTATATATATTAGTTTTTAATTAACGTGTCTTACATATGATCACCATTTTATTATATATATATATTATTTTTTTATTAATTTATTTCGTTTTATTTGAAATATTAATTAATTAATGCTTGAGTTAAATATAGAATTATAATGTCACAATAGTGTTAATAAGCTATCTCAATTTTAATATTAATAGAATTGTTATTCATAAATAAAGTCTTAATGCTATTAATATTTGGGATACCGGATGAGGCATGTTTATCTTAAATATTAAAAATTATATATAAAATAAAGACATTACATATGATTATTAGATATTGGACTCGTTGCTAATTACCATTTAATTTTTATATAATTTTTTTATTAATTTGTTTTGTCTTATTATTATATTTTATTCATAATGAATTATATGAGTATATGTTTATCTCAAATTTTATCAGATTATTAATTTATCCATTATTCAAAATTATATTTAAAATATATGTAATAAATATTTTACAATCATTTTGCTTGTTTTCCTATTTCATTATATATGTTATGATTTGATTAAGAGTTGATGCAATCATTTAAAAACTTAACTTATTATGTATATGATTAAAATAAATTAATTATTGAACTATATAAAAATTATTAAGAAATTATAAGTTCTCAAATAATTTCTAAGAATTGTACTCAATATTTTATATATGATTATAATTTAGTTTAAACTTAACATTATATAAATTCAATATATCAGTGAAAATTATTATTGTTGTATTTTGAATGACAATATGTTATTGTCAATTTTTTACTGTGTCCTCATAATATTTTTTTATTAAATTGTTTTTCATTTTTTTAATGTTATATATATATATATATATATATATATATATATATATATCTAGTCCTAATATAATTGGACTTTTAATTAATAAATTATTAATATTATTCACTAATAAATTAAATTATTAAATGATAAAATTAACACAATTAACTAATATAATCAAGTTGGAGCAAATTTACTATTTTTTCATTCTTTTTAATATTAATTATTTTTTATATATAAAATATAGTTATTCAGTGTTAATAAATTTAGATTTCTAATTAATAAATTATTAATCTCATTTACTAATAAATTAAATTATTAAATAAAAAAATTAATATAATTAATTAATATAATCATATTGATTTTTTAGTAAATTTATCTATTTCTACTTTTATATATTCTAGTTTTTTTTATTAACGTGTATCTTATATATAATTATTAAATATTGGACTTGTTATTAATCGTCATTTGATTTTTATATATTTTTTATTGATTTATTTCGTCTTATTATGATATTTTATTCATAATGAATTATAGTAGTGTATTGAATGCATACAGTTTTCATTAATTGAATTCATCATTATTAAATAAATAATAATAATTTTGTAAATATTAATGGTTGTTAATTATATTTAATTTTTATATCATATTATATATAAAAAAATTACGCTAAATTATATGGCTCATTAATTATTTTTTCCATTATGGTTGTTAATTTATTTACTACATACAAATTATCTTGTCTATTATAAATTTTACTGTGCATTTCTAATATTTTTTTTGTTAAATTATTTTTTCTTTCTTTTTAATATTAATTATCTGTTTTTTTATATATAAATATAGTTATATAGTCTTAATAGAATTGAACTTCTAATTAATAAATTATTAATACTATTTACTAATAAATTAAATTATTAAATTAAACTAATTAATACAATCAAATTGACTTTTTAGTAAATTTATTTATCTCATGCTCACTTTTATATATATAATGATTATAATATGATATAACATATGCAGAATCTGCAGCACTTTTGGTGATATAAAAACAACATTATCTATAAAATTAGTTTGTAATTACAAATAATGATCTCACTATCAAATCAGCAAAATTTTAACTACACTTACAAATATATTTCATCCTTACAATTGATATGAATTTCAATTTGTAGGATCCAATTGGTATTTTTATATATTATATTCAATATTAACAATTAAAATGTTATATTCTTTCAATTGTCAAATAAATTAAATTTTATCATTAATTATAATTATTTTAATCAAAATACATAATTATATTTTAAAATTAAATATTATTAACTATATATTAATTATTTTAATAATATTTCTATTAATTTTTAATAATTATTTTAATATTATTTTAATTTTATTACATCAATTATTTACATATCTATTACTATTAATCATTAAAATAATATCAATTTTACTATAAAATAATATAAATAGAATCCTTTAGAAATTTTGATTCTTTTGAAATTGACTCTCTCTACTTTCATATTTTGTAAGTTTGCAATATTGAAAGCTTGCTAATTATGCATGCAAGCTCGCATTTGTTTCCACGTTACAGGGATAATCATGCTATAATGCCAACATTATCACATTACTAAAGCAGCTTTTTGCTATTAACGTATTCCTTGGTTGAATCCAGAGAACACAAATACTCTGTAAATCTATTGGTAGCAGACTCAGGCAAGCAAATGCAAACAACCATTGACTCGGCCTCTGCTTCAGGCAGGAATACAGAGACTTGTGGTGTTGGGGTTAGGTCTATCGGACCAGCATAAATCGGCCTTCCCCACCCAAAATCTGCAGACTCGTACATTGAAAATCTTGTCCATTGTGTTATTGACAGTTTTCCTCCAAATTCAAGCCTTTTTGGCCTCCCCATTTCCACATAATCTATAGTTGATCTCAGGTATTCTTCAGAGATACCGATCCGAGCTTCACGAACCAAGCGGGTAGTATCAGCAAGCCTTCCATTAACAAGCTCATACACAGAGCTTACTGCACATGCTACGCATACTACATTCCCATAGAAACCTTCTTTTAATGGTGGGTTTATAAGCTTCTGGCGAGCATTGACTGAAAATGTTAGCCTGAGCTTATATTCTTGTGGTTTTACATCCAATGCTTTCACCCACGATCTCCAAATATGGGCTGCCATTGCATCAAAGGTGCTGCAGGCGAACTTCTCATTTGTTTGAGCAAAAGTTTTCAGTTGAGTTTGAAACTCTCGACTGATTCGGTAACACTTCTGGACAAGCTTTTCTTGCCATAAAGACACTGTTAAGCTCGAGCCATCGTCTAATCTCATAAACTCAATATGTGGATATTTCACCTCTGGCGGGTTGCGGGGCTGGAGAAATTCCCTATCCCAACATGGTTCAGGGTTTGTCACCAAAGTGCCTGACCTCGCTGTGGCTGCCCATGCACCAATAAACTGCATAGCACCAATGCCATCGCAAATGCAATGGCAAATTCTCAAACCCAGGCTAAAGCCACCACAACGAAAGAGTGTCACCTGAGCCATAACCAACGGCATCTCAAGAATTTTGTAAGGTTCCTCATTTGGGAACCTGTAAATCAATGGTGACCATGCAGGGTTTGGCACGGTGAGATCTCCTAGTTCAGCTAGGGTCATTTCTGAGTATGCTTCAATCATAAGAGCACCTTGTCCCGGACCAAAAAACACTTCCAACTTCCCATTATTGGTCTCTCTGATTCTACCAGATAAAGGGTAGTACGGAACCAAAACCCAAGCTAGAGCATCATATAATGTTTTCACGACAGGTTTTTGAGAAGAATTTAAGAAATTTGGCAGATAGAAATATATTGTTGGGGTGAAAACACGAGCTCCTATCATATCATCAAGATTAGAGAGGTAAAGACTATCACCTGAGGCCGCCGGTATAGGTTCAGCTGGCATGACCGGAACCAAACGGCTGACTGTTATGGGGATGTTTAGTTGAGATAAATGGAGCTCTTGAACATAAGAAGCCATGAGAGTGCACAGAGAGAACCGGCAGACAACTGCATTTGTAGAAAAGAGAATTTACAGGGAAATGTAAAGATACCTGAGCTAATTCTGTGCGAGAGGCTTTCGAAGCTTTGTTGGTTTGGAGCAGTTGACAATGAAGCTTTCATTGCTCCTCGTTGTCCTTTGCTAAATAAAATAGCATGCCTACAACTGCACAACAAATGCATGAATTGAAGGTTGTTGAGAGCACAAGGTGTGGCAAGGCATTGAGTAAAGAGCAAAGCTTTTCAGGTGTACAAATCATGCATTGCACACCATTGTATTGGGCAGGACCTGCTGTAGATTGTAGAACCCTCCGAAACCAGTTAATAACAGTAAAAGAATAACAAGGACATGAGCAGCTATAGACCACAAAAGTTGGCTCCTTTAAAATATTTTTTCCATTAATATTCGATACCCTAACACAGTAATATAGTTTATTATATATTGATATGGTATAAAGAGTCATGAATGCTTCCATTTCATATATGGAGGTAAACCTCACAGCTTAATCCTAGAAAAGCAAGAATTGTGTTAACTGTGACTTCTACTGTGATTAACGTTTTGTGTCTCTCTCCCACCACCGGGGCGTGGTCATCATGATCAAATTAAAGCCCGCTTCGGAAATATCAGAAAAGAAAAATGAAAATCCACAATAGAAATTAAAGATAAACATTGCTATAAAGGGGTAGAAAATAGAAAGGAAAATTGACAATAACAATCTTTGATTCTGAAAGAGCAAAATTTCACAAAGAATCTACAATGGATAACTTGCCAACATCCATGAAAACTAAAAAAGAACCAAATTGTTTGAAAGAGAGAAAATTTTCTTTTAAAGAAAACAAGCATATCTTGCCTTGTTAAGTGTGTACAAAATAAATTAAAAAATTTAAAATTGATACAGGTAAACTATAAGGAGTTATCAAAGGTGTTTCCAACATGCCGAATGATAAATCCATAGATCTTTTGCTTAAGTTTTTCAATCTTTTCCATGGGAAGTTCGTCCTTCTTTGACACCTCTAGGTCTAACCAATCATTTACTCTCTTTAACTGTGATAAGATAGCTGCTACTGTGCTAGAGGTGAGGGGCAATGTCTTGCCTCCATTACTGCTACGCTCTCCCAGTACCTGAAAACTTGCATCCAGGGACTCCTCAACAAATCTTACGAACCATATTTGCATTTCAGATTGCAACTTTATTGCAAGTTTCACCGTTTCCTTCATTCCACGATCCCTTTTCGAAACTCCAACTCTAGGATCATGTGCTGCCGATGAACTAGCCTTCAGAGACTGTCGTTTGGATAAACTTTTTGGCAAAGTGGTTGGGGGATCCTTGTTCTTGCTGTTCAGCAGAGAAACAATCTCAAGATCAGTAGCTAAAGCAGCTTCAACCCATAAAGAAGCTGATTTTAATTGCTCAGTTGGGATTCTATCATGATCTGAAGACCGGCTAGCAGCAACTGATTCGGCAATCAAAGTATATTTCACAACATCATCATAAATTGAGAAAAATTGATCTATGGTTGGTAAAGGATTCCCTGCCTTTGATATAGATGAAAGTTCTGAAAATAAGCTGCAATTGACAGGGGTGACAAGTAGTTATGCTGACATTTATCATCAGTGAAGTGATGATCAAAATTTAGATCAGACATAAGTCAGGAGAGTTAATTTTAGTTCAGTGCTTAAGCTAATGGTGTGTTGTATTCCCTCGAAATTGAACCAGAGGATTACTTACTTCGTGCGCAACCATTAGCACATGCATATGAGAGATAGAAATGCTCATTAGAATACCTTAAACTCCTAACCATAGACTCGGTAGCAATGGCCTCCTCCAATGCTTCAGCGGCTGCAGTAGAAGCAAGAACCCTTCTCTGCATTGCTTCCTGCATTTAGTCAACATGTCAAACATCTGTCTTCCCAATTTCTATTGCAAGTTGCTGTTAGTGTAGGCAGTTGCATATGAATGTATTGACTATAAATTGATTTGCTATTACAATTTTCTACTTACAAAATTCCATTCTTACCTTTCCAAGCCTTGCGAGGTCTGCAGAAACGGACTCCAATGGAATACTGCCATCAGTCCATTTCTTCTCGTGTAGGGTGAAACCCAGAGCAGCACAAGCCGGCTTCCCTTTGTCCATACAACCTTCTGGTGTGCTACACTTTGTCGACGCGTTGCTTGAAGTATCATCATCCTGAGTAGGTTGTCGACAATTTGCATCACTTAGACGCCTAGATAGGGCAGCCTGGGACAGTTATCCAATTATCAAATTTCGAAATAAGATATATGAAGGATGACCCTACAAAGCAAATAGACGACAGAACAGATAGTGAAAAGCAACAAAACAGAGGCATCTAGAATAAATGCAAATTGACCAAAATTGGTAATTATTATTATTTTTTCTATAGATATAGTTTTGAAGGATCTGAAACAGTAAAGAACATAACCCAATCCAACCAGAATCCATTGGTTTTTTGAGTAATGCAACATATATCTGGAGTTATATTATTCGGAAACAAACCTTAGAGATTGGCAAGCAGAGAATTATTTTCAAAAAAAAAAAAAATCCAACAAAAGCTTTTTTTTTTTTGTGATTGGTACAAAAGCTTGTTAAAAATACAAGATTTAAACTCTTCCTGCTAGGAAATAGTTAGGAAATCGACCTGAGTTCGCAAAATTGCTTGCAGATCCGGTTTCTTCTTCACATCAGCCCCCTTCTCTTTGTGCTCCACAGGTGGGGTCTCATCCCAACTCTTCCTGCTACCCTTCGTGGATCCAACAAGTGCATCTGAAGCTTTCGGAATTCCAGTAGCAAGTGTCGCCATCTTTTTCTTGGTAGCGGAATCAGCTACAACAGGCGACACCTTCACTCCCCCTGACAGTCTCCTTCCAGGTGAAATGGAAGCCCTTCTTGGATTTGGAGAGGCCTGCTTCCTACTAGGTGATGGCTGCCTATACCTTGATGGAACTATAATTGCCGGTTCTCTTGCCACTTTCCGATTTTCCTCTCGAGCAGCTGCCAAGCTTGTGACCACACATTTAGAAGGCACAGGAGATGCTGATCTCTTCCCTTTCCCCGAAGGAGAAGGATCCCTTTCCACCACGCCCACATGTTTCTTTCCTGTAGACGCAGATCTCTTTGCTCCACCAGGCGAAGAGAACCTCTGCAGCACCTTATCTGAGCCCTTATTTTCATCTGAATTGGCGACATTCACGTTGTCACGAGCCGCAAGAGGTTGCCTCTTGGTTCTGCTACCCTTTTCAATTTTATTATCACTCTTCACTTCCTTACTTTCGCTTCGGGGCAAGTCATTACATTTCTTATTCGCCAGGTATACCGCAATTGGATCCACAGAGTACTCGGAATCAGCCACTGGTTGAATCACAAACTCTTTCATCGACGGAGAAATACGAGCAATTAGCGGTTCAGGGGTCCCCGCAAAGGGGTGGCGGCCGGCAATAGGACGGATACCGCAAACCTTAGGGACAGGAGAATCAAATTCGAAGCGATCGACATAAACGAACTGTCCAAGCTGAAGACGATTAGAGAGAATGAGGTCGGTATCACGTTCCGAGAGGGAGACGTAGGTGGAGTTTAGAGAGTCGGAGAGCTGAACGTAGAAACCATGGTTAGTCCAGAGATCAGATCCGGCGAGGGCGGGAACTATGCCAATGACTTGAAGAAGAGGAAAGCGGTGGTCGCCGGTGACTCGGGCGGTGGAGTTCATGGACTGGAGAAGCTTGAGGAGGATCCCTGGAGTAAGAGAAGCCATGGTGTGTTTGTGCGGGAGAGAAAGTGTGAGGGGAAGAGTAAAAAGAAGATGGAGGGTGAGAAACGATGCTGGCCGTTACAAATTCAAATTCAAATTCAAATCCCCGCTAATGATTTTTTTGTTTGAATTCGGATGGGGAGGGGACAGCCGTATGCCTTCTTCTTCAAAGTCGGGTTTTACGCTGCCGTTATATACAGGAAATCCATTCTCTTTATGAGCCGGAAATAAATTACCGTCACTGATTACTAATCGATTCGGTTCCGTTCGCCTTATGTATTATATCCTTTTGGACCTTTTTTTTTTTTATAAAAAAACTGAAATTTATATCTTTTGGATTACTATTCTAACAATGCTAGATATAAATTATCATTTTTAAAAATAACATATTCATATATATAACATGCCAGAAAAAAAAAAAAAAGAAGCAAAATTACATCTGTAATTTTAAAATCATAGAGTAAATATAGAAATTTTTTGAAAGTTTCAGTAGAAAAATTTTGACAAGTTTTTGAGCAAATGTAAATGACCATTAACCAAAGTCGAACAAGCTTCAGTAATTCATTTGCACTTAATTTATTTATAGTTTTATATGATTTAAATATATTTATATCTATTTTAAATTATCTTATTTTTTTAAAAGAAATTATCTTCAAATTTTAAGAAAATAATAATCAATTCAAATATCATTGAAAAAAAAAAAGCTTAAGGGGGATAAATATGCAAATTATAATCTTATCCCATAAAAGCAAAATGTTTTATCTGTTGACTGTTGAGGACAAAAAATCACTGTCGAAAAATAAGGGTGTTCATTGCACGACGAACCACCAAATCAAATTCAAATAAACTAAATTGGACAATTTGGTTTAATTCGATTATTCTGAAAAAGAAAAAAGGGTTAATTTTTTTGGGTAAATTACAAGAATATATATATATATATATATATATATCTTTTACATTTTATCACAATTATACCCAATTTTTTTAAAATTTGAATTTAATTATATTATATTCTTTAGGTTTTGTACAAATCTTGCATACGATGAACTTGACCTTATTATGAGCCGTTTTGTACAGTTCAAAATCTTATTTGAAATTCTTTATTTGAAAATTTTGTAAATTTATTTGCAATACTAAGGTCATGTTTGGTACTACATTTAGAAAAAAATATTTTTCTGAAAAAAAATTTGTATTTTTAACTTTTTTTAAGTTTTGAAAACTACTTTTAGAAGAAACAGATAAATAGATATTTTTTCTAACCTACTTTTAGAAATATATTTCTAGGTCATCGCCATGTAGGTTAGAAAAAAATAGTTTATAAAAAATTAAAAAATCAGTCAATTAAATAAAAAAAACTCAAAACATATTTTTTAGAATTCTTAACAGCAATTCTAAACACCCCCTAAATAGTTGCAATTTAAGATTATTATAGAAACGCATCCAAAATAAACTGTTTCAAGCATAAAGAATTTCAAATTGAATTTTGAACTGTGCAAAACGATGTCGTTTTTGTACATGTGACAATTTTTTCCACATCAGATTCATTGTATATGCCATGTCATTTTTTAATATTTTTTTATATCTTTCTAGGTCATCGCCATGTAGGTTCAAAGTGAGGTGTAATCTTTCCGAGACAAAATTTGTTACATAACTTAAAGTATATATAATTAAATTCAAATTTTTAAAAAATTGAATATAATTGTGATAAAATGTAAAATTAAAAAAAAATTGTAATTTAGCCTATTTTTTTTCTATATAAAAATTCTTTTTCAAGTAAATCAAACCAAATCGAAATATAAGAAAAAGAAAAATCAACAAAAATCATACAGATGCCTGGTTGGATACAGCTTCGCATATTTTAAACATTAGGAAGCAGTGGAGCATACTCATCATATAGACTACCACAATTTCATCGGTTAAATTCTATAAAATTTAGATGAATTATACTTACTATATTCTAATTATTTAATTTACAACAATTCAATATTTAAATAAAAAATTTCTTAAATTTTAATTTTATAACATAAAAGTACCGTCAAAATTTATTAAATCATTCAACGGAATACTCACATCAAAAAAAAAAAAAAATTGATGTGTAAATGTTACATGTGCAAAATGGATCCTATAAAAATTTTCACATTTCTCATCACTTTTACACATTTTCCCTTAAACCAAATATAATCAAATATTCCGTTAAATTGTAAAATTCTTTTGTAAAATTGATTTTGTATACATAACATTTATATATAAAATTTTTTTATTGATATAAAAAGTTCATATCAGCATATGTTAAATGGTTTAACAAATTTAGATTGCAGGTACTTTTATGTTATAGTTAAAGTTTAAGGAATTTTTTGTTACAAATAATACTTTAGGTACTGAATTGTTATGAGTTAACCGTCGGTATAATTCACCCATAAAAATTCAGACAAGGCACTTACGAATCCATGCACATAGAGAAATAGCAACTATGAGGAAATTTCTTGCAATATGATTCTAGCAAAGATATAAAAATACAAGGATTGTGATTGATTCAAATGATTACCAAGTCTTTACCCCAAAAATTGTGCAGGTCCTTTTGACCTATCGTTCCATAGCGTAAATACAGGACATTCTTTACATTCTCAACTTTAAAGGAAGGAAAATGGAAACCAAAAAGAGGGATAAAAAAAAATTGACCTGGTTCTTATTTTCTATTTTCTGGTATATTATTATGCCACAAAAAATAAGAAAATCATGAGGAATACAATCAATACAAAAAATATCTTGATCATCAGCCATCGATTGGATGAAATACTGTTAAGATACCTGACCAGTTGATTCTGTGCCCCTTCTACATTTGACACTGTCTCATCCATGTTTTCGTCAATCCTGTGAATCATAGCAGTGTATTTGGTGAGTTGCTAACTAAAGCTCAATCTAAAAAACTTTTTATCATTTTCATCTACACTGATTAAAGCTCAGTCTTTCTGTTGACTTGTTCATCAGAATTTGATGGATGTGGCTCCTCTCAAGCAGTCAATCTAAGGTCACAAAATTTATTAATGGTAAAGCAGGTCGGTGATTGCACCAAAACAGGTTGCAAAAAACATGCTAGCCTCTTTCAGTAGAAGGAAAACTGTTCCCACTGAGAGGAGCCCAAGAATTACAGCTACCGTCAGAGGAATATTGTATTGGGACATGTAAACACTAAGAGCACTGCTCAAAACAAACTCATGCTTGTTTTAATGGTGGAAGCAATAATGAATAACAAACCTGATTGCAAGCTCTCCTTGCTGAGAAACCATGGTAGCTAGCTGCGTAAAGATATTGCTCAGCTCATGAATTGTTGACTCCACATTGTGGAGGGCCTCAGCTCTACTCTGCATGTAACTATCTTGTAAAGGAACCATCTGCTGTTGCTGTTGACGCTGCTGCAAAAGTGGCTGCGACTCCCCATCTGTCTGCTTGCTGCAA